>KZ538120.1:13519-119856 GCA_000934665.2 Catajapyx aquilonaris
GGGGGGGGGGGTTACGCATAATTGTGGAACGGGTGGTTGCATAAGCAGACACAGGTTGTGCTCAGGTTCCGGAAACTTCGTCTGACACGTACCATTTACGTCCTTTCTCAAGGACGTCACAGGCGCAAACTTTTGGGATTCCTTGATCTGAAGGGGGTCACGAAAACGCTTTCGGAGATATGTTGAGTAACTGTTTAGAACGGGGTTGGATATCCAGGCTTTTGTCAGCTTAAGTTAATGTGTGTGTACTTCCGTCATCGGTTTAACGGTCTGCCATATTTGTCATGGAAGGTGTGGCAATATTTTTTTGGTTAATGTCCTGCCAGTTTTGATAATTTGCGCAGAGGAAACACTGTCATGTATATGTATAGTACTGAGATTTTGCGATTGCTGGCAAAGCCCACCGTTTCAGTGAACGGAAATTAAAATGGGATTTTTGCTTTCGGCGACTGCTCGCTGAACCGACTCTATTTAAAATGATTGGTGCGGTCGATATAGGGAAACGTCCTGTGCATATTGAACACCCTTGTTAAAAAGCGCTCCCTTTTCATTTGCAGCAAAACCTTTTGGAACTACCGCCACCAAAAGAAAGTGTCGATATTATACCCTGCTGTAGTTTCGCCAAATATCTGCAAAAGAGTATAGCTGTAAATATCTGATCATTTTCGGTAATTGACCTGGGAAGGTCACATTTTCGTGCATTTTGAGGTGCGCACTATTGGGACATATTCCAAGGCGGTGGGTGTCGGCGGATGAGATGTTGGGATTCCTCCAGAGTTGATTATTGGGGAAGGTCACTGTCATCAGTCAGGAGGGCAGTGGATTCCGCCTTGGATTACAGTTCCGGCTTAGCGGAAACTCGGGGAGTTTCTCGTAGGAGAGTAGGCGAAATAGAGGTCAGTGTTAAGGTTGACGAGTTGGAATCCAGCCCAGGAATAGGAGCCGCAAGTCTTGCCAGGCAATTTTAGATTAGACTAAACGTCGGGGGAAGGGCTCGATATATGTATAATCTTGCGTCTCACCCGGAAGTTGCTCCCGACTGCTATTCGGATATAGCTGACTCGTGTTTTGGTTTGCAGTGGGCGACACAAATCACTTTTGTGGGGCGACATAATGGGAGTAGCGGATTTTTCAGGTTCAAAAAATGTGTGTTTTTGCATTCGGAGGCTGCAGGGACCCTAGCGTCATGGGGTAATTAACTGTCAAGGATGATTAACAAGGGTTAATTTTGTTTCCTATGTGCATCTTGCATTAAAAGGTGTTATTGATGGTACGTGGACGAGCATTGAACTCGTGTGTAACAAAAGGGATTCAAATAGCAGAGTTGTGAAAGGGTTTGCCATCTGAACCGAGATTCTAATTGCGGGTTAGGTATATGGGGTGTCATGTGATCTCTGCATGTGTCATATGTGGATCTAAAGGTTTAAGGTCGTGGCTGACGGAACACGTCACATGACTTTTTCATCCCGTTTTGTTGTCAATCGCAGACCTCTTCGCCAGCTGTTAAGTGGTTGCAGTTTTATTTAAGACAAGAGAAAAAAAGACCTAGAGGAAGCTGCGAGGACATGATAAGTAAAGTATGCGACCATGTGAAGCAGCTGTTATATGGCTTTTATACCCTGATTATCGCAATAAAGCGCGATAGCCATATCTCCAGTCATGTGAAGGTCTTGACAATTATACGTTGCCATTCACAAAAATAGTGCTGGCTCTGCACTTATATGATAAATCAGTAAATGCATAGTTTTAAGTGCGTATGTTTTTGAAAGGCTAATGTTTTTCAATTCGGAGGTGAACAGATCTGCAGATATTTCCCACATAATTTTGAACGTGAGATGTATGAATGTTATCAGGGTGTAATTACATTTGGGGGACGTCAGTGAAATTTGAACACTCGTATACTGATATGAAGGCGAGTGCGTTTGACCTTATGATTAGGCTCTAATTTCGCGATGGCAATCACCGGAACGGAGAGAATTTAGCGCCTAGATAAAACCCAGCACGTGCAACTCCATTTTTTGTTTTGTTTATTTGTTACGTTACACTTGTGGTCACAAACCGGGTCGGAGCATTTAGTTTACTTTCCATCCTTTTTGTTTGCTTTACCTTGGACAAGTGTGCGACGTTTATATTTAAAATACGCGAACACCAACCGGCAGTGAACAACAGTATATGAAATTGTCTGGACTCACTCCAACAGATTCCTTCAGATGAACTGTGACTGAATCCTTCTTGCACTCGCTCCCAAGCAACCATTTTGGATTTTTTTTTAAAAAAAATCGTGGAAAAAAAAGTCTCCAAATTGTGGTTGGACATTGTGGGACAGTTATCTCCCATGTTGGGTTAACGCCCGGTCGAAACCCGTTTTTTTTTTTCATCAACCGCAAAAAAACAGGGACTTTATTGGCCTGTGTGAATGCAATGTATTTGCAGGCGGGAATAAGGAGTAGTAGAACGAGAGAGTTGGCTTGTCTCGCATGGCTAGCCAGGATAAGGGGGGGATAAAAAATACAAATACGGTTTGGAAAGGGGGGGAGAACAGGTACAGTACCTCAGGTGACTCCAGTTGCTAGATGATTGCAGAGTGGAACAGGTGATGGTGATAACGGCATCGCAGGGGAGCCTCCATAAGTGAGTGTGAAATCGGGCAACCGATAATGGTGACAGTGCTTTTAATGAAAAAAAAAAAAAGGTGTCGGTTATTGCTAATGGCGAGTGAAACGGTGTTCCAAGCACGTGTATGTGAAAGTATCCTGCGAAAGTGGCGCCTATCAAATTGCGATCATGGAGCCTGGCAGTACACAAAAAAATGGTGAATTAGATGATGCTTCCGAGTATAGAGCCCCTCACATATTGTTCGCGGATTTTTTTTTTTTTGCACGAATTAGTCTCAGTGGTCAGGATGGAAAAAGGGGAGCTGGGAATTAGAGTCATTAACCTGGAGGGATGTGGCGTAATAAAATTGCAAAAGGAGGGCTCCCAAATTGATGGTGGTGACGTATAGTGTTTGACGACAGTTAATGAAATCGGGCATTGTTTACACGGTAGCGGTTAAATGACAGTTATTCAATGTTGCAAGGACATTACCATAAAACTATTCAATAGCAGGTTGTAATTGGCCAATTTGTGAGATTTATTATGCGTCAGGGGGTGATTAGAAAAAAAGGGGGGTTTACGGTGGATTAGGACGTGAGATGCGTACAGGTTTGTCACATGTGGAAAATATTTTTGTGCGAAAACCCGAGCAAGTTCATTGTTCCGGTTCGGCCTTCACATTTTGAATCCCCGCGTAACTCCTTGAAGCTTCTGCTGGCTAATTGGATGACGTCAGAGGGAATCTGTCGAATTGGTGGGGGTTGCAGCCAGCACGGAAATAGCACTAGGAATCAGCCTTTTAAAATTTCTTCGGCATACTAAATCGCGCCAAACTCTCTCAATATCCATTACGATTCTTCCAATTGTTTAGAGAAGGGGTTCGTCTTACAACAACAACAAAAAAAATGTCCGGGCAAAATGGAAGTGTAATGAGGGAGGAGAGGTGGAAAAGTGCCGGTTTCGCAAGTGATTTGAAATTTAAATTGCGATTTTGGGGCTCCAGGGTCGTATCCGGTCCTTGGAGGAGATGACCCTTGAAAGCACTTTTCGTTTGGCAGTGAAAAATATTTTCCCGTGCACATTCCCGTTATGCACACACACACTTCTATGCACCTTGTGAGAGTACAGGTTGGATTGTAGTCGGACCGATTGTTTCCACCCATGGCGATCACATTGTTGCGGCGACACGCTTTGCACACGAAAAGTGTGTTTTTTTTCCCCATCAGAAGTAGACAAACCGGTTTACTCGCACTTCAACACTATTTGTAACCAGAAATGAAGGGGGTGTTGTGTCCGAATTTGCAGACGTGTAATTGCGTGTGCGAAATGTGGCGCTGTGCAAATGATTTTTTTTTTTCTCGTGGTTGGTGGTGGGGGTGGAGAAGAAGCGGGGGCTGAGGGTTGAGAGAGAGCATCCAGGATCTGACACAGTACACCACAGGAGTTGGGCTAGGTTGAGTGTGAGGACGTGTGTGTGTGTAAGTAAATCGGCCGGAGGGGTCATCCACTTTTTTTTAAAAAAATTGGCACGGTTTGGGTCAGAAAAGTGCGCATCCTGCCAAAAGCGATAAGGTAGGCTGAATGGACAGTGAGGGGTCGTCACAGGTGGCTGACAGACATGTATTGTGTGCTGGGAGATGACTGGCATTGTTTCTTTCTCAACGCGTGCATGTATGCGGTAAGGTACGATCTACGCAATATTATTTTTGGTGTGAAAAATGCAACAGTTGGTGTGGGTTTTTGGTATCAAATAGTAACGCTAGTGGAATGTGATAATCAAAAGCTATCTCATGATTGGAAGTGGTACAGGAAGCAGTTCGTCAGCGGGTAATAGTAGGCATTAGAAGTATGAGCTGCAAGGCCACGGCTCGTAATTTCTTACATAAGATTATAAGCATAATGTGAGCTTCAATTTCTGTAGGTGGTCCACTTGCGGTGCCCTTTTCTCTGCCTTAATACTTCCGCCCGGCTCTCATCAAAGGGACTCACACATTAGATAGATGTATGTAGTGTGTGGAACCTCAGGTCGTGTCACATATTTTACGGAACGAAAATTCAGGAACTTGTCAGTCAAGTTGCCTGATTTTTAAGAGGGGAATGATTGGTATTTGGACACTGGAGGATTTTGCGTGCGGCTTGTGGTCACGCGAAGGGCCAGGGTGCCCTCGCTGCTGTTGACCTGATAGGGTGCAAAGATATATTTTTTTTTGCTCTCATTCAAAAAGTTGTTTACATTTTTCTGAACGGTTCATATATTTTTTGAGGAGGAATCCTCCAAGCAGTGTTTGATGCGGAGATTATGCCTGGCGATAAAGGTCATCAAACAACCTACTTACAGTGTAAACATAGGCCTTTTGTCTTATCAGCTGTGTGTGTTTACGACACGAAAATGCCGCGACAAGTACTTTTTGGTGGGGGCCTTTTACTGCTCCAGCCGGATTTAGCCTCCGATCGCGGTTTTTTACGGGGGCACCTTACATAGTGTATCACCGAGTTTATACTGAAAATAAATTTCGCAAGTGCTCGCAAATGGTGATTGTCGCATAATGCATTTACATTGGCAGAGGGCTCAAAAATGCCGACCGCTGAGTTTTCCCCGCATCCGCATCTGCTTCTTGTCCACGAGCTAATTTTATCTCCCAAGCTCTTGATGAACTTATCTTGGAAGATTATTAATGCTTATCTGTTTTAAATGGCGGAGGTGTTGCTAAACAGCAAACAGAAGCTACCGCGGTGCTCTTTTGTCGCACCTATTGTCAATTTATGGACTGATCTAAAAAAGCATCCCGGAGGAATTCCTTATGGATAGATGCGTCAATGTCACTTTGTAACTCCTTCGCACCGAAAGGGTGCTTTATACTTGCAAATATTTGCATGCATAAACGAATTGATTATTGTCAGCGCATAGGCATGAATCCGTAATGCGAGAATGAGCGTCATCAGTTTTTTTTAATATTATCAGGTTCGAAGGCATTAAAAAGTGAGGGCCTGTACATGTTCTTTTCCTCGTATTGAAATCGGTTGTCCTCAAGGTTAAAAGCATCTTTTTACGCAGTCCCTTCACGCCAGCTATAATCCTATGCTCGGCGTGTGCGTTACCGAACGGTTTGGAGGAAATATGCATCAAAAGAAAGCCTTGGGATGATGCAGTCAAGAATGTGTCCTCGTTTGAAGTGCAGTCTTGTCCCAGAAAAAGGGGGCCGTCTAGAAGTACCTTTTTTTATGGCAGTAAACGATTTTTTTTCAACCCACGGTCTTTTTTTGGGGGAGTAAATGTGAAAAGTCGCAGCACCCATTTCCAGCCCGGGTGATGGGATTACGAGGCATTTACGGAGAATGGCCCCCCACAAAAGTGGCGATTCAATTAGGTAGATGCACTTCCCAGGTTCGCTGCCGTTGGCCTTTCCCGCCAGAGCAGCTGACTTCTGAATTAGAAGGGTCTAGTCTCTAGTGTATTTTATAGGACATTTTAAATGATAGTTTCCTATTGATTGATTGTCTTTTTGATGCTCTTTCTAGGAGGATCCGACCAAAGGGGCGGACTTGCAGAGAGGTGGGCCGCGTAGTGTGACAGTGAGGCGTTGTGAAAATGGTTTTGGATTTACTCTAAGGCACTTTATTGTGTACCCACCTGATACAGAGGATGTAAGTGGATTCTGTTTTGTGGAATTTGGTTGAGATGACTAATGTGTGCTAACCCGGCAGATTATTTGTGACCAAGATGGACGGAGCAGCAGGCAGGCCATACTGGAGCCAATGGACACAATTTTTGTCAAGAATATCAGGGAAAATGGACCGGCACACAAGGCTGGTTTGGCAACAGGTATGGAGCATTTTGCGGAGGCTGCAAGCGTGTGCATGAGTGTGGTTAATAACACAGCATCTTTTCTGGCAGGCGATCGCATTGTGAACGTGAATGGTGAGTCCATAAGTGGGAAAACGTATGCTCAAGTTGTGCAGCTAATCCAACGCAGTAACAACTTCCTGAAGCTGCTGGTTGTGCCAAAAGAGGACGATATCCTCCAACTTGTAAGTCGGTGTTTCATTGAAGTTTAAGCTTATCTTTATGAGAACATGACAAACCTTTGGCAATCACTACTATCTGAGCAATTAGTTAGTAGATTATCTTTGTAAACTCTCGTTGCCTTTACACACTTGCACTTTTGATGCATGTAGGAACTATCAGTATCTTACAGAAATAAGTTTTGCAGCTTTTATGTGGAATTATAATGGAGTTGCTTAATGAATCAGTCCGGTGCTTTAAAAGGATTCATCCAAGACATGACATCTCAATTGCCTCAATTACTTTAGGTAGGGGAGTTTATATACGGCACTGTTCATCCATACCAGTTAGCTAAAAGTGAAGTTACAAGGACTGAGAGCGTATCATGTGATGTAATTATATGTTGCTTTCAAAAAGCTGGCAAGTGCAGGGGGATGTGTAACTGACACTCGAGGGTTGACTAGAGGAATAATGTTTACTGTGGGTGGCCTGTGCTTTGCGTGACTCCGGTGAAATCAATACCCTTGTGCCTTAGAGCTGCAATGTAATTGTGACTACTTCAATCAGGGTGAGTGACAACACAAGTTTTATGACAACATAGGGAAACCTGCCGGCAACAGATCCTGAACACAGGGGAAACTTTTTCATTATGACACATTTCAGTCACATACTACAAAAACCTGCTCAGTCTGCAAAAATTTTAATGGAGCTACTCAATTGTGGACAGGTTTCACTACAATCTGTAATGTGCAAAATTTTAATTATTATTGGACATGAACAGGGTTACAATTATTGGCAAGAGTAAAAAACTTCACATTTTGTCCCAGAAAGGCTGTAATGACACATTCCAGTTGTACATTAAAAAACAGAATTATTTCATTACAAAATATGTAATGAAATGTTACTTGCATCCTCAGGAAGAGATTGTGACTGCTGATGCATAAAGTGTACTGTGCCATGTTTGAGAGTGGTTTGCATTAATTCTTGCTTGTACTTGAACCTGACAACATGGAGATGTTGTGACTCACCCTATTACGTCTTGTTGTGATATAATTATTATTGCTCAAACCCTCCCCTCCCTTGCTTCATGCACCCCAGGATCAATGGTTGCACTGACCCTCTTGTTCTTGGTTTAGTATTTTTCAGAAGCAGCACACAATCCACAGACGAACCAGCGCCCTCCTGCCATGTCTCACATGCAGTTGTCCGGTGGAAATATCACTCCAACCACCACTACCCCAACCACCACCACCATTACTGTTACCAGCCCCAACCAGTTTTCTCACTTACCTCGTCCCAAGCCCTACCAGCCAGTGCAAGTGAGTGTGAGCGTTCCGCCCTGCACTAGTGAGGAATCTGCTGCCATGGTTCACACCTGGCATCCCCAGTCCAGGCGCTCAGTTCAGGGTTCGTCTCCAGTGCACAACAGGCGTGGGGGAAGGCGGGTGATGGACGGGGGAATTCCAAAGCAGTCATCACTTCCAAATAGTGTGGGTTTACATTACAACAGCCTGGATGGGCGGGTACCTGTGGTGAAATATCACAGTGTGGACATGCCCAAGTACAATAGCCTGGAGAACCTGCATCACGCACAGCAGCAACAGAGCCACCGCAGAGACTCAACATCCTCGCTCCCACTTACACTTGGGATGTGTGATGTGAAGGTAGCTCCAAAGCCAGAAACAATTCGGGATGAAGACTCAGAATTGGCAGATTCAGTCTTGACTCGAATCCGCAAGAGCTTTGAGCAGAAGGAGGAGTTCCTGAGACGGCCCAACCATCCTGTCATCCCTAGGGAATTTTATGCTCAGCCACAAAAGTTTCAGAAGCCCCCATGGCCACCTGAAAACCTGGTCACTTCTGCAACCCGGCCGCTGTCTGTCGCCAGTGAGACCAAGCCTCCAAAGCAGCAGTTCACAACAACTCTCAGCCGCATCCAGGAGAACATCCCATCCAGCCTGGAGCCTTCCTCACTTCCCGCATCCCCTGCTCACCTTATTCTGAACAACAATTCTCTTAGGCCGAGTGAGAAGGAAAGGATGGTGGCTCTACAGATTGTGTCAAGAAGAGCAAGGCAGTTTGAGACAGGGGAGGTGGATGGAGATGCACTCAACCGAATGAACTTGTACAGGAGTGAATTGTCAAGGCTGTCTGCCAAGAGGAATATACCCAATGTTGCATCTAGGAAGCACGAATTTGAGATGAAGAGCAAGGATGGTACAGCCGATACATCAGGTGGGTGGCGTAGGTTTAAAATTCTGAGTGCACCACATATATTGGGGAGAAATGAATGAATGAATTGAAGATGTCAGTTTCCAAAGGACCCAACTCCACAAGGTGAAAGTTTTCAGGAGAGACAAAAAAACTGCATGGATGCTTCATTGCTCAATATGGAGTTTCGTGGTTTATGATTCAATTTTAAGGCACATCTGGTCCACTTGGACCCTTCATCTCCACCAGGGCTGTGAGGCCTGACTCCAAGAGTAGGAATCCACAGTTTTTTGAAAAGTTGTGAATTGAGCCTGTTGGTAACTGAACTCTTCAATTATATTTGTGTGCACTTTGATAATGTTTACTCTAATTTAGTGGCATGTGATTATACCTAAGTGATGAATGTGTGGTGAGTGATGTCCCAATAGTCAGCTATGCTGGAGTCCTCTAGAACTGGAGTATTTTCAAGTTTGGACTGATGTCACATATCTTGCTATTGTCATTGCGACTTCCTTAGTATTGGAAGCAATTTTGACATCACTCCAAAGATTCTGAATTATTTCTATTATTATGGCCATTTTAGAATCTGGCCCACCCACCCTTGCTCAGAAGTTACATCCCATTTGCCAATATTGGTACAGTACTTCCTCAAAATTGCAAGGCCTTTACAGTGTAGTGTGAATAAAACTGGTGTAGGTCATCCTCAGGGTGGTGGCACATTTTGTAGTTGCTAATGTTGCTAACATTCACCTTGAAACTGTTGTACAATAGCAATAATCTTCATTGATCCAAATGTAACGTTAATATTGCATTCATCCATACCATTGTGACATTTTTCTGTAAGGGAGTGATCAGTGATATACTGTAATATGAGAGACAAGTTAATCAACTCGCAGACTTGCTGAAGGGAAAAACAAAGTGGCACACTTTGTAAAACATTTGCAAAATAGTTACATTTTATGACACAAGTGAAGAAAATAATTATTAATGAGATAAAACCATCACAGTAATAATCCAATACTTGCAAGGCCAGAAACTGGGCACATCACCAGTCCATAACAAGATGTGTGCATTCAATTTCGAGATTAGGAGTTCATTTATGCAACAGCTTCTCAAAGTGGACCACTATCCATGACTACATGATGATGATCAAGCTATTTATTATCATGGACAGGGTAGAGCCCATCAGAACCTATGATGCGAAATGCCCTCATGCAATTCTGCTAGTGTCATCGAACCGATGGATGGATGCTACGCTATACCCATATACCTCCTCCCCAATTTGTCTTGAGAGGTAGAACTTTATCTTGGAGGTGATAACTCAGGATGTTAATCTTCTGCACATAATAAAGCCCTTAGGTGTGATGTTCTAATCTACAGTGCACCTGCAATGTAATCTATTGATGAAGTTTACTTACAATTAGGTACAGTGTAGGCATGGGGGTGTGGTGAGTTAGGCCACACCCATGTAAGTTCTGAGTTTCCAAGTTCAATTTCTTCATGTTGGAAGAGTTTGACGAATGCATGAGGGAAAGAAGTTCTCTTTGTATTTGCATGAGTTTTCCACGGATTCTCCTATTTTCTCCCACATTCAAAATCCACCATCAATGAGGTTTAATGAGAAAGTCGGGTCTTCAAGTGATGATACCATGAGAGAGGCATGGATAGTGTCGTGAAATAAGTTACTTAAAGTTACTTAGAGAGTAAAGTTCAAGGTAGTGCCTGCGAGTATGTGGGACTATTTTCTGGTTCTGGCAGTGTGTTTTATTGCGTAGTTATTATTAATTTTAAAATCCCATAACCATCCTGTGATCCGGGATCATCCTGTGATGCCATATAACATGCCTGTGACAGTAGTGTGATCTGAAGGTATTTTCAATGGAGCCAAATGAAAGCTGTTTCATATTGCAATGTTACTACTGCAGTTGGATTAAAATTAAACATCGGGCATAGCTATGTATCTTATATAATTATGTAAGGCAGTGTTTGTTTGTTTGTTTGTCCTGTTCCCCGCCCCCTGCACTATATCACTGGGGTACCATAGCAACAGGTTACCCTGCATTCAATTCCCATGAGAAGAACGGGTATTTTGCTAGTTCAGTATAAAACTTTTCATCTTGCCGTTATTTGGCCAGGGATACAGGAAGTGCCAAGAGATGAATTTGTGCAATGCCACAGTTTTAAATTTTCCGATGTCAGTGCAGTGGGAAGAATGGAAGCAAACACTGTCCTTCATTCTTTTCTTGGGTGTCCTATATCCAAGCACCAACAATCTCACCTTGTACAAAAAGCACACCAATCCCCACTCCTCCCAGGCCACCTGTCAGTTTAAGCCCTGTAACTTGGCAGCTGGAATACTATCATTACTATTCTGAAGAAAAGAGAACACCAGTTAGGTTCTTGTAACTAACAATGCCAAGTGATGTTCCCACCAACTTTGTCTTTTATGATGCAAAGGGAGACAATCATGTTATATGTGTTCATATGTCATCTTCATGGAACATGTAGAATTTATGGCTGCATTATTTAGTATGATTTTAAAATGGACTGGATTTAATGAAATTTGCTGTTAATTTTTAAACACAGGCTCACCGACACGCCCGAATCTCTCTGGCAACCGAACGACCATTCTTAGTACTGGCAAATTGCACTGTGATCCACCCGTTGGGTACATAGACCTGGAAGCAGCAGAGAGGTTGCGGAGACTGGATAGGAGAGCGATACTTGCCCGCCAAGAAGAAGAAGAGGAAGAGGAAGACGAGTCGGAAGATGACGTTCCGAAGAGGAACAAGGCTGTGAGGCAGAATTCATACCTTGCCGCCGTAGAAGGATCTGCAAAGGGTGAGCGCATCATTTTGTTTACCATTAATGCATATCAGAGCATGTTTGATGGGCTGTAAAACTGGATGTGCTGGTCAAAGAGTGGATCATTGCATTGGAATACTTTGCAATAAATCAGAGTTGCAAAATGCATGAGCTATCAAAGAATGTCACAATCAGGTTTGCTGTGAGAATAGGCTACGATTGAAGCTTGCCATTTTGCCATTTTGAAAAATCAGTAAAGTTGCTTGCTTACTTAGCGACTCACAGATGGGTCGCTTTCGTCGAAGATTTTGAAGAAACTGTTAGTAATTGTTTGCTTATTGATTTACTGTTGTATTTCGGGAATGTCCTATTAGAGAAGAGTGGGAGGGGGAGTGAGAAATTCCACCGTCCTCTTGTCAAATCCTGACGTCAACTAGGAGGGAAGGTTTATTTTAACCTGCTTATTCTGGCTCAGGATCAAGTTTCGGGAGGGGTGTAGAAAGACTAAAGATGCGGGTACGGAAACCTTTGTCTCCATTTTCTTTTCAGGAGATTTCCCCCCAAACATTCCTAGAATAACAAGTTCAAAGATTCCTCTCTCCCGAAACCTTGTTCTAGAAACCGGGACAGGAAGAGAAATGCCAAACTAGAGTCTCGAAGGATGTTGTCCACTCACAGAAATTTACGACCAATCCATGCTTTTTTTGAAATAAAAAAAAATTAGGTGTCGCCCAGTTTTATTTGCCTACAGCCTTCAAAATGAAGCGAAAGGTGTGAATACCGCCATATCTCATCAGTAGCCCCCCATAAATTGGCACCTGATTCCCTAGGTGCGATTGAAAGAAAATTACCATCCGGAATAATCCCCCCATTTGGATTTATGCGGTCCAAACACGCCATTTGTAGTCCTCATCCTGGGGTTGTAAAAGTCAACCGGGCGCGAAGGTGATGCATTCGGGAAACCGGTCGCGTTAATAATTTTCAGGCCCCCTTCGAGTATGGTAATAACCTCCCCATGCCAGATGTCACCTGACTGATTTGGAAGATGCATGAGATGTTCGATGTATACGGAAAAGTGTACGAGGCGGAAGGACTTCAGCAGGTGACGATTGGTTTTGGTCGAAAAAGGGCGGAGCGAAGGTTGAATTCTCAGGCGTGGTCGCGGTGTGCGAAGGTTCTGGTCGCTAATTAACTGTTATCATTGCGAAGGAAAAGGGCCAATAGTGGTGGAGGAATTTCCTCGGGTATATCACATGGTTCGAGGTGTTCCGTGGACGTCAGAGTCTGCCTTTTTTACACGGTGGCTATTCTTGGCAATGGCCGACTCCATCACCTACTGTGCAGATCCAATATGGTGATGGTACCTGATGTCGCCTTGTGATTTGGTAGGGTCATTAGAAGGAATTAAATGGTTTCATTAATTAATTCAGGTCCAGCCAGAGTTGCATCAACGAAAATGAATGAAAAATCACCAATTATGTACATAAATGTTAATTAGGAGCTTTCTTAATTGGCCACACAGAAGCATGTCGTTAGCCATACCGCATCGTGGCCTCCAACAGCTGGGGTCGTAGGACGAAGGGCGATTCGCAATTCATCACTTGGGACACCGCATTGTAAAGCATGCGGAAACGGCATTTGCGAAGCGATTGTTGCTACTCAGTCGTAAATAACTCCGTGGGAGGTGCAGAGAAATTGAGGGCACGTTTTGCATAGCGTAACCAAACAGGGGGAAGAATCATTGCATACTGATGTGGAAGAGTCTGACGTACAGTACGGCGTGTGTGGGCATCATCGGCGGAATAGAGTTCTTTCCGGTGCTGGGTATAGGTGGCCCTGGTGTGCGTGTTTGTGAGACCTTGGCTGGTTGGAAGGAAAGGATCAGACAGAGTGGCGCAGAAGGTGAGCTTGACAGACACCGCAGGAGCAAAGTGCAATCACTCTCTGGCCGGCCTAATTTGGCGACACCGTCCAGGCGAGGCAAGGACCTTTTTCTGCGAGAGGCATATGTCAGCCGAGTGCAGTTGATTGTACGGTGTCGCGCAGGAATGGACTTGGGTGCCCTCCGTGACTCGCAATTATGGTTTTGTTCGGACCGCTGCTGCTCGCTGGATTTTCGGGAAATGGAGTTACCGGTGCGTTTAGGACACTTTTCTTTTCGTTCATAATGTGTGTGAATTTGTTTGCTGACTTTCATTATAATTGGTTGACGTTATTAGCGAAGGAACGGGGCAAAGTTACAGCATTAATTGAACTTGTGCATATTAATATGAAAGCCATTGTGAAGAACAACCCAAGAGCTACCACATGCATTTTATTCGTGGATCATTAGGCAAAGTTCAAGTTTTGAAAATCCACTGGTATTTAATTAATTTAAAAAAAATATTACAGGGTGACTCGAAAGTCTGGACACATAGGTAATACTATTGTATTGTTGGTTGCCACGATAACAATTGTCAACCAACAATACAATTACCTACGTGCCCAGACTTGAAGGTCACCCTGTGTAAAAGTAACACAAGCTACATAATGAGCCCAGAACTGAGTGATTGAAGAACACGTTTTCCTGATTCTGCAGTGTTATGATTAGTTTGCTAATATCGTGACAGCTGTCACTGGGCAAATTTAACGCTGATTAACTACTCAGGAAGGACATCGACAACTGAGAGTCGGCCTTTGAAAAACTGGTTGCAAACCGTCAAGTAAACATGCAGGGTAGTAGAAACTGGGAAGGACTTAGTTTTTACGCGGTGTACAGATGAAGGGAATTGACAATGTCATGAGTGATTCCGCATTCAAAGAGTGAATCAGGTTTCTTCTCGTTGAAATGTATATCTACTGATTGTAAAGATTACGTCTACTCACTCCCCACTCCCTTGTCCAGATATCTTGAACGACACTAATTTAGGTCCACTATTTGATCACATGTCCTTTTGGTTGACAGGGTGCTCTGGCTCAGAGTGACAAACATCAGCCATTTCATGTTGAGGATCGTAAATCCTGCCATTTTTATGCTTGCTGTACATGAATTGTGCACGATCCTGCTTGCACAAGCATTGGCCCTCTGTATTCACGTAGACCACTTTTGTTTGGGGTAGTTGGCCACCATTTTTTGATAGTTGTTTTCCGGCACGGTCTTTTTTTTTTTGTGGCTCTGTTGTTTCTTTTCTCCCTGTCCACCTTTTATTATTTTTGTTTTGGTTCCCAATTTTTGTTGCACCAGCATCAGCCAGCGGCTTCCTGCATGTCGGAGGTCCTAACAACAAGGAATTGGGCACTTCCTCACGCCCTGCCCGCCCCACGCAGCTGCCCATCCGCAACCCAATCAGACCCGCGAACCCCCTCGAACCCACCACCCCTCTGACCCCATTGACCCCGGTCACACCCGTGACCCCGGGCCAGGCCCGACCCGACTCTCCCCCGACCCTCTCGCCCCATCTTGACCTTTCTGGCCTGGAAGAAGGGCTGGCTAAGATTCTCGCCGCATTCGATTGCGCCAACCGAGGTTAGAACCCAACCTTTTTTATGTTCTTAATTTTTTTTCTGTTTTAAAATTTATTTTGGCACGTAGTTTGGGTGGAGCCACATTGTTTACGAGGCGAATTTGTAGACTTGGTGATGAGATAGTGACAGACTTTCACCTTAGACCTTCGAGGGTTTTTTGACTTCCGGCGGAATCCGCGGGACCGGTTTCAGGGAGGAGTAGCCTTCGACATATCACCTGTGCCCCTCAGAAAACTTGTGACATTCCGTGGATTTGGGGACAGAAGGGAGGGGTCGCCAATATTCAGATGGAATTGGCCAGAAGGGGCGTAACCCGATTTTATCCTTGTTTCATTGCAGAAGACGACCCCGAGCGACTTGCCAAAAGAGTGTCGTATCTGAAAGCAGCCTCGGGAAGAGCGGAGGATGTTGACAGCCAGCATCTCAGGTAAGGCGCACATTCCTGTCTGGAGAGCGTGTAACCATGCATTGTCTCGATTTTTTTTTTTTTTTCTTTTTGGCTGGTGAAAGAGAGAAAGGGGGGGATAGGGTTTGATTACATAGAACTCACACTTGACACAACAACACTTGGACATACCTCTTTTGTTTTTCGAGAGATGCGGCCAACATTTTGTGCACACTGGCTCAGTATGTGTGTCTCGCATTTCCCTCCAGCGGTCCTTTTAAGTACTTGGCGCCACTTCGCATTCCGCACAAAATCCTGCTGGGCAAGGAAAGTGCCCTGGCGGCTGCCGGGAGCATTCAGAGGCTGAAGCAGTTCTTTGAAGGAAAGACCCAGGCCAGTCCCGGGCATGATGGGCCACAAGATGGGTGAGCTTGATGGGCTCGATCAGACCAAGTAGAGAGCAATGCTGCGCGCAAATCAGATGATGCCAATAATTTTTTGTTCACACTCGGCCTTCTGTTCACCTGTGCAATTATTTTTTTTCTCTCACCTCACTCTTTTCCCACACGCCTTGGTCCACTGATCAGATTTTAAACCTCAGTAGGACTGACATCCCATTGGGAAAAATGGTTCGGAATCGGATGTGCAAATTTTACATTTCCGGATGAGTCCAAAATCCTCCTTTTTGATCCCGTCCTTTGAACTGCAGCGGCATGAGCGCAGGGGTAGCTTGCAGAGCCGATAGTCGCACCTAGCGTATATAGGATTTTGCAACAAAAAAAAGGCTTACCCACTCTTTTCATCATGCTCAATCCAGAAATGGAGCATGTGGCAGAGGCGAATTGGTACCTGGACTAAAAATCACGGGTTGTGTGTACAAGGTGTAATAAAATTCTCGTTTTAAAAATTAAACAATGCGTCTGATTCGAGGGTTAACTGTATAGACACGTCTTATATGACACTTTCATTCATGGGGTTAATTCCACCTTTCATCCGATTTGTATAGGGAGCCTTGTACATCCGTCATTTTTGCACAGGTCAAAAGGAGTAGCCTCTGCCTCCAGCATGAGATGGGCTTCCTCTGAATTGCACTAATCATACAACGCATTATGTTGTTGTCACCCTTTCGGTGAGAGGGATGTCAGACGTGTGACTACATTATTACCGATGCCTCCCAAAGAAGGACAGGGCCCTTTCGCTTCAAGAGCGAACGATTCACTTGTTCCCCATACAAATGACTGCAAATTGAGGAACACTTTCTCGTGACTCATACGACTCATTAGGCCTCTCATTGTGCTGGTACTAATGGTTGGCAGGAGTGTGCTCTTTTTTTATATATATACTAGCGTGGAGTG
Organism: Catajapyx aquilonaris; assembly: GCA_000934665.2. NCBI lineage: Eukaryota > Metazoa > Arthropoda > Diplura > Dicellurata > Japygidae > Catajapyx > Catajapyx aquilonaris. The sequence goes on from KZ538120.1 coordinate 30,378, forward strand.
TGCATGCTCTTTTTTTGATAACATCGTTGCAGGGAGTGTGCCTAGTGCAGTGTGTTGATGTGTGGACTTTTGTTGCCTCTAACGTGTGTTTGTGGAGTGGCACGAGTAGGTCGTCTGACGCGTTTGCACTACCATATACTGCCGGGACGTACACAAATCGGAGCAAAGTGTAGCGATTGACAGTAGATAGATGACGACTAACAGCTGGTTGTTTTCAGTACAGTAGTACAAATTCCGACGGTTCCTATGATCATAATCAGGCCGCTGAGTTGGGGTCGGTTGAGTAACGACCCAACGACAAAGACGCCCCCGTTTGAACTCACCTTCTGATTTGGTCATTGGAACCTGCAAGCTGTGCTATAGAGTTGGTTCTAAATGGACGTGTTCTGCAGCGGCAGCGAGGTTGATGGCGGGCGTTCAACCCAGAGCATCCAGAAGCTGCGGGCTCTCTTCGGCGAGAGAGGCGGCAGTGGTAGCGGGTCCTCCTTGTCCAGGGACAAGGAGAACCTTCCGGACAACGTGCAAAGGGCGGAGGTGGCCCGAGAAGGTTGGCTCCAATGCAAGCTGACACTATCGGACGGAAAGGTAAACGCCCCTGTGAGTTCAACCCAAGAGATGGCTTTGACCAAAATATTGTCGTTGCAGAGGGCTGCCGATCGGTCCTGGAAGCAGTTCTGGGCGGTCCTTCGAGGGAAGATGCTGTACTTGTACAAAGACAGGAAAGAAGTTGGCCAGGTAAGGCGCCCGTTACGTTACCGTAAAAGCGTGACTCGGGAAGATTCGGTGCGAGAATTATGGGGAGAGACGATTCTTTCGACAGGGATTGTTGATGCGGATCGGGTGTCGGGGGGATATATGCAGTTCGTGGTGCATGTCCGTACGGCGGTACGGTGATTTTGTAGGCCGAGTGCCGTTTCGAAAAAAATTATTTTTGCAGGTACTGCAATGTGGGAGTGTAGCCCTGACATAGTGCCGTCACGATGAACTTTAGTGGCTTTGGGAGGCTAGTAAAACGAGCTGAAGAAATAAAGATAACATCCAGAAGTGCTTGTAGACCTCGCCTTAGTGTAACATCGCATTCAAGATTGCGTCGTAAAAACATGTTCGTGCTCCCGCAGAGCCGTTTCGTACTTTGGTGATATATCACTGCGTCCCGTTAAACCAGGCTCATTGTACCGTGCGGTATATTTTGCAGAAATGTACGAATAGTGACACACTAGAGAGCCTAATAATGCTAATGACGGCTTCGTCATTGTGTTCGGAATTAAAGAGCGGAAGCCCGCATTGTCATAAAGTGAAACAGCACAGCGATTATACAGTGCATGAAAATAATGCGGATTTTTTTTTTTGACATGTGCATTTTTGACGACAATAAACTCCTTATTAGTGCACTGCGACCTAATTTTTCCGAGGACATATTTGATCGCTAATCTTGGTCGCCTTTACGTATAACAAAAAAGAGAGATCGTACCGAATGTCCATGGCGATCAAGAGAGGATGGATGCAAATCAAAGGCATGAAGCTTACTGTTAGTACATAAGAGTTCCGCCCCCAATAGCATGAGGGGAAAGTATCCCTGGAGCAAGAAGGAAAAGCCAAGGTTGCTGTCGTGAATAGGCTGGCGATCACAGGCTGGGTTGGATTACGGAAGGTTTATCGCAAGAGGAAGGTGGATTTCCGGCCGACCTGCGATTGGGGATTCTGGAGGCGAGGCGCATTTTGCAAGCCGCACTCTTTTCTCGGGGATTTTGCGGATTTTGGCTGCGTCTGCTGGCTGGGGAGGATCGTCCCGTTTGTTTGAAGGGGGGGAGACTGGATAGTAGGGTATGGGCGGATGGGGCCAGTGAGTGATTGGTGGCGATTCAGCGGGATGCCTTTCGGTACTTACAGGGTCCGGGGAAGGCTCAAGAGGTGGAATTCCACGGGATCTTGGGTAGGTGAAGAGCATCGAAGAATGTGACTTGATGGTAATATATTTTTGACAGTGGCTGTCAAATGGGTGCTATTGGCTGCAGTCAGATTATTGCCTTAAGTATTGCGATTGCAGAGGAGAGAAAAATATTATTCATATACAAACAGTGTTTAGCATAATCCGGACAATATGGGTTTATTTTGCAACTTAATTATTTTGAGTACGTAGGACTGGTTTTAAAAATACATATTTTCCGACAGTCTCCGCAGGGTTTGGATGAGCACTCGGTGGATTTGAAGAACAGCACGGTTGACATAGCGGGTGATTACACTAAGAAGAAGCATGTGTTTCGGCTCAACACCTTTGGCGGGTCGGAGTACCTCCTGCAGGGGGAGGATGGAGATGATATGCTGCTTTGGATCCGGGCGCTTCATGAAGGCCCGCCGTCAACTGTGCCAGAAGGCGGAGCGTCTGGATGGAGTGATCCGGATGGCCTGATGCTTCTAAACCACAACAACAAGGGGAGTGGTGGAATCCGGAAATTGGCTCCTTTCCGGAGCCGTTCTCCAACTGGTCATTCCCCGGTGACCAAGACTCGGAAGCAGAACTGCACTGATGCCACCCTTGTTGACCTTCCATCGCCAAAGAACAAGACCTGGAAGGGGAGGGTCGCTCGTCAGCTTAGAAGGATACAGGGTAGTAGCCCTACGGCAACGCAACACAATCCGCAGGAAGGAGGTGCCATAGGGGTGCCTCTGGAGACATGTGCAGCATCCAGTTTCTCTGAATGCGTACCTCTGGTAGTGGAAGTGTGCACCAGCATAGTTGAAGCCAGGGGATTGGAAGTGGTGGGGATCTACAGGGTTCCTGGTAACACAGCCGCAGTGGCATCACTTGCCGATGGGTTGGGTAGAGGTGGGCTGGACCTGCAGGATCCAAGGTGGAATGACGTCAATGTGATATCTTCACTGCTCAAGTCATTTTTTCGGAAGCTTCCTGATCCGTTGCTGACATCAAGGCTGTACCCGGCTTTTATCGAAGCAGATAAAATACAGGATCCAGCAAGGCGGTTGCTCACACTCAAAAAGCTGGTGAGTTTGGTGTTCGGCATCTTGATACTAGTGTAAAATAAAATGCACCACCTTGTTATGTTGTGGCAGTGTAACCCTCAAGCAGATATTTTCCGCATTATATTCTCTACATAAGTGTTAGGGCATTTACCAGAAAGGTAGTGCTTAACTGTAACTGTGCTTTAGGCTGAATTTGTGCAAGATCTTAGGATGTTTTCATAGGTGGCCACATTCCATGTTGAGTAATGTGCCCTTCATTCTGCAGATTCATGAGCTACCTGATCATCACTTTGAGACTCTCCGCTACCTCCTCCGCCATCTGCAAAGGATAGTCCGGCATAGTTATGCTAACAAAATGGAAGCCCGCAACCTGGCCATTGTGTTTGGTCCGACCATTGTCCGGACAGCCAATGACAACATGGTGACAATGGTGACGGACATGTCACACCAGTGTCGGATTGTGGAGACTCTTATTGTACATGTGGGTGCTGCCTTTTTTCTCATTTAGATTTTCTGGAGACGCATGCTATAGGACATTCATCTTTTGATTGTCGATGACTATTTAAATGTTTCCTGACAATGTTAAAAAATTGAGATCCATAATTTGTGTGGGTATTGCAATAGACCCAAGACAACAGCTGTTGAGATACATATATTCAGGCTATAAATGGCATATGTGAATATGTCACATGTGACACTTGGAATCATGGCAGAAAATGTTCTCAGACTGCCAATGCATGAAATTCTTCCCATCCAGATGTCTCTTAATCTGTAAGGGTATTATTCATGCAATATTAATTTTACATTCATCTTTACTGGTGAGATATTTTGATATCGATATACTCACTGTTGGGGATGGAACATTTTTTATTCTGAACTGTAGGTAGCTTGAAATAATAATTACAGTACGTGTGCCACGTGTGTAGTGGGTGATGTTAAGTGCATGCATGCCGATACATTGGAATTGCTATATCTTTCTCCAGGCGGACTGGTTTTTCTCGGATGATGACGGGGCAGACTGGTCAGCAAACCACAACGTTCCAGTCGACATTCCACAGGAGACGGCTGAGGCAGACGCACCCGTTTCCAATCATAATCTGCTGCTGAACAATATACAGAAAGTCGAAGGTCAGTTTTCCCAGACCCACACCCACCACTTGATTTGACGTAAATTATTTTGAGTGTGAGCTTTGGATTTTTGCCACACTGTTAGACCTTAGTTGTGAGTTTGGCTCATGTATGGGCATGAAACACCCTAGTTTCATGGCTGTAGAGTGTCTTTTATTCCCTACAGCATGGCAACATTATTTTGCTTTATTTGGGCTGATGTGGCTTTTTTTTCTCTTTTTTCCTCCCAACGCCCGTCCCCGAACCCCCGACCTGCATCTCCCCCTGTTCTTTTGCATATTTATGCGCAGGCATGAAATGCGATTCGTCCAGTAAAGAGATCAGTGCCAAAGAAATTGTATCCTCCATCATCTCTGCAGCCAATAGGAAAATGCAAAAAAAGCAAAAGAAGACTGCTGCTGTTGGTGTCAGCGGAGCAGGCGGCTGTGTCAGCAACAATGCCAAGGACAAGGAGGTCAGTGCCTTCGCTTACTCAGGATGCAGATAAGTAGCAATGTAGGAAATAAGCAGAATTCAGTTGACATTTGAAGATTTTTATCATCCAGTTGCTGCTGTCACAGGGCATTGACTGCTGTTGCAGTGCACTTTTCTCCTTCACTTTTATCACAATTGGTATCATCCCTATCAGTGCATTTTTAATTAGCTCGAAGTACAGTGTCTTAAGGATTTTATTCATGTGGACTTAACAAAATCTTGGTTAGCAGCTGTGAACTAAGGCGACCATACAGTCCGTTTACTGAAAGAATGAACACACGTCACAGTTGACGTCACGATTTTTTATGCATGGACTTGGTGCACCCCGTGTGACGTCACGCAGGCATGCCACCGCAAACCGTAAACAGTAGTGACGCGTTCCCAACGGATTTCCTAACCCGCAAGGTTGGCACTATCTACGGAAGATCTGGGGGGGAGGAAGGAGTTGCAGTGGGGTTGGGGCGGGCAACTGTGACGTGTGTTCATTCTTTCAGTAAACGGACGTGTTAATAATATACGGAAAATGATTATTTTATGCAGCTGTCGAGGCACAACCAACGCAGCCTGGAGGAGAAGCCAGTTGGATGGTTACCTGCTCCAACTGGAGTCATGACTTCCCCTCAGCACCGAGAGGAGCAATCTTCTCCACTTCCAGCTGCCACTATGTCTCCCCAACAGCGCATGGCCCTGAGTGAGCGCCTGGGTGATGACACTGCGGCCATCCGCACCTACTCGGGCCTCTCAGCCAGCACTAGGGAGCGGATCCGGCAGTTTGAGCTGGAGACCAAGGCAATGCTGCATCGCGACCTGCACCGTCAAAGGCGGGAGCTGGAGCGAAGGGAGGCAGAGAAGCGGAGGATAGATGCAGAGTGGGTAAAAGCCAAGCGTGACTTGGAGAGTGAGGACTTCTTTGACCGGCTGGCCGACAACCCCGACATGCTTCGGCGACATGATTATTACTCTGGTGTTCCGTATGTGCCCCCGCAACGGCCCCCTCCACCCCTTCCACTGCCCCCAACACAGCAGCCACCCAGGCGAGGGAACTCCATGGAGGACCTACTCAGGGCTGAAGCTGCCCGCAGTTCAGGATCGCTGAAGAGGCATAAAGCAATACCAAAGCAGGACGTGGCTCCACCACTCAACCCAGGCATGGCTGGTATCCGGAGCGGATCACTGGACTCCCTCAGGGAATTTTATTTTCAGGATGGCACAAAGGAGGATCCAGGTTCCAGTGGGAGTTCAGATGCAGGTGAGATCGAAGCAGCCATGCCTCAGTCAGGAGGTGCAACTGACTATTCTTGGATGGTCTGGAAGGTCACGTTATCACAATGCATTAATGCCACTCTCTTAAAAGCTGCTGCATCCACCAGAATGATCAGTTGCACCTTTGGTCCGGAACCGTCACTTCATCGTCTTTTTAATTTGCGCATTGATTTCCTCCCGCAGCTAAGAAAGGCAGAGTGTACCATATTTACGTCCATAAAGCAACATAGTAGATGGGGAGGAACAGGAGGTACGATTGCGTGATGTGATGTACCCTAATGACCAGTGTGTGTGGATGATTGAGCTTTAACCTCGATTTGTGAGTGGGATTCAGTGTGCACAGTAATTGTACCTCACAGACAGTTTGGTTTATTTGAACTGGAGCTCAATCTAGACTCCCCGAAATCAAACTGCTGTGAGTTGCAGTTACATTATCATCTGTCTCCCCTTCCGAACATGCACTGCCTTTCTTTGTTACTCTGTCAGCTTTGTTTGCTTGGCGTTTATGTGCATGTGTTCCGGTTATTGAGTGCTTTCATTGTGCTTTAGGGAGTGATCTCTTGACGACCATCACCACGACTTTTGACCGCAAGCTGAAGCTTCTCCTTGATCCCGTTCAAAAGGAGGATGGCGACGAATCTGAGAAGAAGAAGGAAGCACAGAGAAAGGAAGGGAAGGTGAGAGTGCCTTTTTGCGTGTTTTATTATTTTAATGACACCATAGGAAGTACAGCATTTGATTTCATTTTTCATGCATGAACAATGAATGCCAGAAGTCGCATGGGTCACGTGGGATGACCCATAAATTATTAGTTAATGTCACATGCCATTTTGGATAATGTTATCGTCACTTGTTGCATATACAGGTTTACCCACATTTACGTGAAATGTCACCGGGTAATGATGACCCTGCAATTGAATTCATTTCACAGAGGAGTGCAAGCGCCAAAGTGCGTCGCTCTGATTCTCTGAGTAAAACGGAGAAGACCGAGTGCAACATGAAGGCAAAGGAAGGCATGTCAAAGGTCAAGAGTGAAGGGGAGAGGTCAAGCCGGAAGACATGGCGGCTGAACGGCTCAGCATTGAAGCGCCGTCACACAGTGGGTGGCACCAAGGACTTTGAGGGTCTGCGGTGGGTTGCACTGGGTGTGGGAGTGGGTGTCTTGGGCCGGAAGAAGGTGAGCCGGATCTCAGCTTGGGATCGTCTTCAGCCTGTTGTGGATGATGAGGGGCTCAATTCCCAGAGGAGCCTCCAAACCTGGCTCAAAAGGGAGAGGTTCCTCAGAACCAGCTCCCCAGATTTGACTGCCGAAGCTCCTAACACGGACACTTGGCCAGGGGGGTGGGGTTTTGGTCCAGGCGGTTTGGGATGGAGGAGGAGGAGGAGGCACAGTTTGCACGAGACGGGAGGGGGGAGGTTGTGTTCTCTACCGCTTGAGTCGCAGGTTTGAGTTGCGTTTGGACTACAGTAGGCTTCCCAATCCCTCTCAAAACTGTGAGCGTAGATATTAATGTCGATGCCTTTGTGTACAAGTATTGTGACTTTGCGTACATCCCACAAAAGGTAGTTCAATTTCTTCACCTCATTCTTCTATAGAATCTATAATGTCTGACGCAAGTTTTGTCCCCTGCTGAGCGCTGCCGTGGCTTTTGATGTGATACTTTGGCATTGTTGGAATGGTTGCAATACTTTTAAACAGAGGTCGTCATGACATAAGGTTTGAATCTGTGATCAGTGCAGTGACAGTGAATTTTGTGAGTTGGTGGCTGCAGTATTAATGAACCGCAAATGTTTTATCTTTTATTGAATTTTTGGAGCGTTTATGATATATATTTTTGTTTTTGTACATTTTTTGGTGGATGCTGATTGTAAATTACACTTTAAAAGAAAGACACTACATGTAATAAAGTAATGTGTTCAGAGTGCTATAAATGTGACGTCAAGAGGTAGTGGGAAGCCTAATGGGTGCGTATACTTTTTTTTGAAGTCGCAGAATTTACCAAGTCAACAAAAACCGTGATTTAAATCATATGTGTATGAATGTGTACGTGTGGCTCAGCCGTCCAGTGCGTAAGTGACTCCCGTTTTTTGTAAGCATGAATTTTTTCCCCCGAAGCACACATGAGAAAGCAATCTCAGCTATTTTTTTTTTTTTGAAGTCGCAAGTTAGGTGGTTCAGTATTTCATTCGTGTGTGTGCAAAAAACATGGTGCAAATAAAACTTTTGAACACTGTTGTGAAGTTTGGTGGTCAGTGTTTGTGTGGACATATTGTAAAAAAAAAAAATCAATGATAAATAAGCAAAAAAAAAAAAGCAACTGAAACAATGCTCTGTAAAGTGAGTGCTTGTACTGTACATAAATGACAAGAAAATTTTTAGCCTTGCCACACCTGTGTTTATTTTGACCTCATGCGTTCTTATAAGCTTTATGATGGACTTTCCATGTACGGTACCGGTAGTTGTAAGTTCAGCTTAATATTTTACAGCCTGCTTTGCAAGCTTAGTTCCAGCCAACATTTCACGGAAGGAGGTAAGTGCCCATTTTCACTGACCGAGAACGAGCATGTGAAAATCTGTCTCTTATCGCTCCGGACTAGTCAAACAATATTTTGAGGACAGATTTTGCATGCAAACTTCCCTGCGGTACGACACGCATTCCATGCCGTTCCACCACCACTTGACGCACCATACTCATGACATTATTCACGTAGGCGGGGTTCCAACATTGAGATACTGCTTCCAGCACGTGAAACAATGCTATTAGCCCGCATTGTATGAATCGCGTGTGGAGTGCCAATCGGCATCCAGCATTTAATCTCTCAAAATGTTCCGGTTTCTAAGAACATATGCTGTCAGTCGATATAAACGAGCTAACTTTTCGCATTGTGTCAAAGTTGCGCAATTGTTATCCTTTGGGTGTGTGGGCGGTGCTGCCACCACTCCTGAAAAATAAGTGATGGCTCAATTACAGGGACGGAAAAGTGGCAGCCTTAATTTGGAGCTATTGACACCGGCTTCCTATTTGGCTTTATACCAATGTACGTTTTCCGTGAGGGCCAGCCATTAATCAGGGAAGGAACACACACAAAAAAAAGAGAATCACAATGATGGTTCACCACGAGGATTACTGCCATGAGAGCAGCTTGCAAAAAAAAACAATGTATAAACTGCTGAAAAAAAATTGGCACGAGGGAAATTTCCCACTAACTTGTCTCCACGCGTAATTAATGAACTTGCAGCGTGACAAAAAGGGTTAAATGGATTTTCTAACAGTTTCTCGACTGCGGTACGCATGTATGCGCAAATATTTGCGAGCAGATTTATAGGGTGCAACAGCGTTGGGACCGATCTTGCCGCACTGCTTAAGTCAGGCCGGCAAGAATTGTTTAAAAAACCTAACCTAACCTAACCCACCCTAACTAGAGAGGCTCTAGGAAGAGAGTCGCCAACTTCTGACGTCACGTCGCGTCGTCTCTGATTGGCTGGAGTAATTTTGGACTGTTTGCGTGTCATATGGAGCCCGCCATCTTGAGTTGTTATGGGAAAAGTGGCTGGCTCTGACGTCACGGTCGACTCCGATTGGGTGGAGCCAGAATGCCTGTAACTACTCCTGCCAATCGGAGTCGACCGTGACGTCACAGCCGGCGACTTTTCCCATAGGACACGCAAACAGTCCAAAATTACTGCAGCCAATCAGAGACGACGTGACGTCAGAAGTTAGCGACTCTTTTCCTAGACCAGCGATTCCCAAACTGCGGCTCGCGAAGGAGGGTAACAAATTATTTTCACAAAATGATGCTATATATCTTTCTTGAAAATCATGACCATAAGGTAAGGTCATTTCACTGTTTACCTGTCTTTTCATGTGGGCGGATCGAAATGTGCCCATATAGGGGGTCGCAAATTTTACGAGACTATTTGTTTGGGGTCTTCAACGAAAGAAATTGGGAAGCACTGTCCTAGACCCTCTATAATCCTGACCCATCTTACCCTCACCTAAGGTAACACATCGTAACATAACGATTTGGATCAAACTTTTTTCTTCTTCTTTTTTTGCTACTTTTATTGGTTGTGGTTTCTCCGCTCTCAATATATCTATTTTAAACCGCGATTATCAAGCCTCCATTTGACGACAGATAATGAGCCGAGAACTAGTAGTTCCTCCCTGAATTAACCAGCCCCATCTGGCAGCCCCCAGATAGTGTTGCGGGCTCTGCCTTATCCGGAATTCCACATTCAACAAGTTGCGCCTCCCGTAAATTCAACCCCGGATCAATAAAACCATCCCCACCCCTCCTCTCATACACACACCCCCCACCCCTGCCCCTCCATCCTCATCTTCACCGCGAAGGGCATTGGAAATGGCAATCACAAATCATAGTCCAAAAGCGTGGGTGCCATTCTACTCAGAGGATCGGGAATCTATTTAACCCCACAAAAAAAAACTGCATGGACCACTGCTGTGGGGCGGACTACCCAGGACTATCTGGGATTACTATGATAGTAATCCCAGATAGTCCTAGGTATAGTCTGAGGTAGTCCGAAAGTAATCCCAGATACTCCTGGGTCAGTCCTGGGTAGTCTGAAGAAGTCAGAGAGTAATCCCAGGTAGTCCTGTGTAGTCCCAGATAGTCTCGTGTAGTCCTAGGTAGTCCGAGATACTATCAGACTATCTGGGACTATAGTCCGAGAGTAATCCCAGATACTCCTGGGTCAGTCCTGGGTAGTCTGAAGAAGTCAGAGAGTAGTCCCAGATAGTCCTGTGTAGTCCCAGATAGTCCTGTGTAGTCCCAGATTGTCCTAGGTAGTCCGAGATACTATCAGACTATCTGACAGCAACACAGGGCTCTCTGACTATACCCAGGACTGACCCAAGAGTATATGGAATTACTCTCGGACTATCTGGGACTACCTATAGGACTATCTGGGACTACCTATAGGACTATCTGGGACTACCTATAGGACTATCTGGGACTACCCTCGACTATACCTACTAGGGTGAATATGGACTACCATTACTCCAAAATGAGTATAGCCCTTCGGCTGTGCGTGGGTGGAATAAACATTGATCCGGAGCTTGTAGTAGGTCATGGGCACATTTGTCTCATTGCACTGATTGTTCCTCCTACAATATAATCATTGTTGCAACCTGCGTGACCCCCCTAAGATGGCGACGCCGGCACCCAACTGACGTCGACGACGGTGCCTCCCTCCCACCCACCGTCATCACCGCGCCACCCACCCGGTATTCCGCCCACCCCCCCCGACCAACCAGTCCGTTTGACGTCACGAGCCCAGGGCGGCCATTTTGGACTAGTGTGGGCGGACTGTTGGCGGCGTCGTTGGCGTCGCGAGGAGGGGGTGGCGGGGGTGGGGGTTGGTGGAAGCAGCCCGCCAAGGAGAAAGAGCCAGGGCAGACACACACACTGGGACACGGATCTGCCGCCTGGTCAACACTGGTTCGGTTTTATTGGGAAGGGGGAAGACAACAAGAGAGAGGGGGCAGGGGGTGGGGGTGCCAGCCGTGGAGGGAGGGGGGTTGGGGGCGGGGGAGGGGGGCTGCTGCTGCTGGCTGGTACACCTCGCTGGCAAAACTGCGGAGTGGCGCCGATCCAAATGCGCCAGGATCACGCTGGAGGAACAGCCCTGAGTGACACCCATTCCCGCCGATTTGGGTCAAACGGGCCAACATGTGAGGACCAAGAGGAACAACCTCCTCGTCCCTTCCCTTATCCCCTTTTCATGTCCCCTCCTCTCCGACGCCTGTAAAATGTGCCGGTTGTGGTGGTTTGCGGGCGTCCTCCTGCTGCTGTGCTGGGTCACCGGATGTCACACCGAGGGCAACGTGGGTGAGTATATTTTTGCACAAAAAGACACGTGTACACTATCGATTGACTGCGTGCTAACAAGTGTTACGTCATACGTCAGTGAGTGACCCTTGCTATATTTTTTTTTATCATAGAAAAAGTCGGGGGCGGATGTGTCTATCAAGCCTGATAGGTTGCGGGTTTTTGGGAGGATACGATTATCTGCAGCGGGCTGTAATTGCAATGGTACAGTCTGGGACAAAAATATGTGTCTCGCAGGGTACGGCAAGTGTGTACTCTACTGGCAAAGTGGAGGATCAATACCCCAGCCCTAGCCCAGAGAGAGAGAGAGAGGGAGAGAGAGGGCCCCTCCTCATCCCCCATCTCTCCAACCCACCCACCCACTCTCCAGCAACCCGCTTCCTCCGCCCCAGGTTTTATTCTACCCCCCTCTCCTCTTTTCTCCCAAATTATTAAAGCTGCTGATTGTTATGCAAGGGGGGGCAAAAGCTCCCAAAACCTGGAAGGGGGAGGGGGGGAGACCTGCAAAGGCGTGACTCCTTTTGACCCGGACTGTCACTACCAATATGTACCTCGCATCGATTTTCCCGCCCCCGCAGCATGCCCCCCTACACGCTTTACCTCATTCGCGTCCTTGTCATCCCCCAAAAAGTTGCAACGCGACAAATTATGCGACATTTTTTTAAAAGGTTGGGTAACTGTTTGAAGCCCACTCAGGTGGGCAGTCTTTGGGTAACGGAAATGTTCGTAGCGGTTAGCCATTTCTGGCTGCTAAGGAAGTGGTTATCAAACGAATCAGCTCGTTTATTCGTATTTCCAATAATTATAAGCTAAACTGTTATTAATAAGCAATTTTTATCAAGTTATTACTAGCTATTCTATTAGCGATGTAAATTTTTCTAGCTTCTATATTAGCAACGTAAAATTTCTAGCTATTCTATTAGTAATATAAAATTACTAGCTATTTACTTATAATATTATTTTACTAGCTATTAGTGATATTAATTACTAGCTACATATTCGTAAAATTAAATTACTAGCTTAGTGACATATTCGTCTACTAGGCTGCTTAGTAATATTATTCATTAGCCACTATACTAGTAAAATTAAATTACTAGCTTCTTTATGAGTAATATTAATTATTAGCTTCTTTATTAGTAATACTGTATATTATCTAATATAGCTAAAAGACAATTTTCACCATAGACCTTCCTTAAAATTGGCATCAAACCTGATATTGGAGTCGGTTATTTTTGATAGGTGTTCAAAAGTAGTTGCTTAAATAAGAGGGCCGAAAATCGCTGACCGTTGACATTTCAGAAGGAAACGTTCATTTTTGCACGGTTCAAATGGCGTTTATTGTCGATACTAAGCAGGTTACAGCAATGTCATTTGTAAGTGTTAAATATTGAAACACGCGCTTTGTCACCCCGTAAGTTGCAACGCGACAAATTATGCGACATTTTTTTTTTCCGGGGCAGGTGAGTGGGCGGATTTACAACCCGGTCCGATGGCATGGCAGGTGTTCAGTTATGGATAGGTAGTGTGTGACATTGGAAGAGTGGTGACAGATGTCGGAGCGAACGGAGCGGAATGCCAGAAATGTCCACTTTGTGCTCGCTCACGGTTCTGGGAGCAGGCTTCCACTTAGCTAAATCCAGGTCCAATTAAAAGTGGTGGGTGGTGGGGGGGTATAGCACCACTGGGAAAATGGGTGACGCTCGGCAGGGGGGGATGGCTTTTCAGAGGATTATTGGGACCAGGATGGGGGACATGCTTCCATCAGGAATAGACTGGCCGAAAATCGCCTGGCAGATGCTGGCACTCGCACGATTGGACCACCATTGTAGCCATCTAGTACATTACAAATTACATAATAACGTAACGTCTCAATTGCGTCAAAGTTGGACGTAGCGGTTAGCAGTTTAGAGGCTGTCGAAACGGGCCGTAATGTTGGAGGTTATGGCTACCTCATTTTCATTCTGATGAACTAATTACTCACGGTTCAATCACATTATTATAACAACTGTCATTGCGTGCGTAAATAAACAGTACTATCGATAGCAATGTGAACCCCACCCCCCTTCCATGGCGTTTCATTGATTCGGTCATGTAACAGCTATATACGTCAGCTTGGAAAGACTACGAAAAAAGTGCTCCGACATATTGTTTACGTGTCGACCTCCACTTCCTGGAATTGGCCAACAATGCTATCCTGATGAACCTCGGATTAACCCCCCGTTTCTGGCAAGCAACTTTGCCAAAAACTAGGGCTTGGTTTCTCTCTCTCCCTCTCCCCCCATATACTATGCTTATCCATTTGGCCAAAAACGTTTGTAATCGATATGGAAACGGGGCCGGTTACACGACTGTTACATTTGGCACGCGTTCCTGGCAAGGCCAAAACTGGAGTTTGAATGTAGATGAAAAGACATTTTTCCATCTGCTAAAAAATTTGTCGAATTGGTCGCCGGAAACACTTAGCGCCATCTCTTGGCAATGACCGCATGTAACTCATGTTTTAAACCCCGCGGTATCGATCTGAAGGATTCCTTCAGCCTGCAGTCTACCTGTGCGAGGGGAAAAAAATAGCGAAATGGCCCCCTAGAAATCTTTAAAAACAATGTATCCGCAAACCTGTGATTAATTATCCGCGCGTAATTAAATCAAGGGCCGAATTGGGAAATAATGGCTGGGTCTGTACAGTGTCGTTTTCGAAACTTCTCATCCATTACCAGGAGTAAAATGTTGAACTGGGGATATGTTGCACATTTTTTAAAAAAAATGAGAGAGGAACAATATATCATCAAGGCGAATTGAGGATGAAGAGGCAATCAAGACGTTGGAAAAGAGCCAACGGAAATCTATATAAGAAAAAAAAAATATGGCACACCCTGTACTCTCAACCAACCGAATTTATGTCTTATGTCACCGGTGAATGACCCTGCCTTTTAAGTGTGATATCAATTAAAGTCCTCGGTGTAAACCGCCAGATACTAATAGTGAACTGAAAGCATTATTGTGCCTGCTGTGCGAGTACAACCGGATGATTTGGCATCAGTGTGAGCCGCTTTTCAATGATGAGTTGGGCCAAATCGATGCTTCTGGCTGATGGAAAGAGGGTCAAAGGCCAATGGTGGGGTTTAACAACAATGCCCCCCTTTTTTTTGACTCGAATTGTCATATTTCCATGGGAGGGTTGTATCCGAACATAAAAAAAAGAGCGTCAGTTGCATACGATTTGAATTATTGAGCCGGAGAATTGTACCCCGCTAGAAAATGGAGGGGTTTGGACTTGTTCCCCCCCTACTTTTCATCTGAAAAATTGTTATCACTTCCTAGTTTCCACGTGTGCGGCCATGATAAATCGACGGTCTTATCAGATGTGGAAAAAAGTGACTCGGAAACTGGAAGCCATTTATTCGGGTTGGTCCCCAGCCGGATTATTTATTTACTCTTTACGTTTTGTTGGCAGAGCTCATAACATTCGGAATTATGAACGGAATGTGACGTCGCCAACAATACGTCACACAGAAAAATATCGTGGGAAGACACATGATTTATAAACTATTCCATTTGAAAGCAGCTGATGGTGTTTCCATGCGAGGATTTTTTTTAACGAATGTTTTCCCAGTGGCATATTCCACCCAAAAGGTCATCTGAAAAAAGAGTTTACTTTGCAATCGATAACATCTGCCATGATGGAGTGGAGACACAGCTGACACACCAAAGTAAAGATACAGTCAGCGTGAAAATCTTGGGACTCCGTTTCTTCATTGTCACTTACAGGAAATTGGCTCCCAACTGATTTTCAGCACACCTATATATAGGGGTGCTGGAAATGGCCTGAAGCAAAACTGTTATTTACTGCACGAAACTGTAAAAAACAGCCAGCGGTCAACTTTTCAGCACAATTTGCAAAAATAATAGTGGCATAATTAGCATGCACTATTTTTTGCTCCAGAATATTTACCAACTGAAGAGAACTTGGTGCAAAATTTTTGAGCGTCACTCACCATGAATCTTATATGGGCGTACGGTTGTGTCAGGTCAGTTCTGGTGTTGACAGTGTAAAAGTGGAGAAGATGAGAGCTTCCGAGTGGAGAGGACCCCCGACATTTCTCCACGCAAGTACCGCCCCCTCAACAAAAAGACTGAGTGGCGTTGGCGATGAAAAAAAAAAAAGCGAGAGAGAGAAAAAAAAGCGAGGACATGAATCTTGCGAGGCTTTTCCAAGGCGAACGTCCGTAATGAACGGATCCCAAGTGTAGATGTAGGATAAGCCCTGGTCGTAAAATGGACTTGATGCGCTCCTGGTGACACGGAAAGTGTGCGAGGTGGAACTCTAGGGATACTTACGTCATTGGGATAAGCTGCCGCGTGTCATTTCTGGTTTAGTGACAAAAAAAAAAAAAGGGACGGTACTAAAACATAAAATTGTGCCCCCGGCAGGTAGACCGGATTTTATTGTGGATCTAAAAGACAGGAAATTGGAAAATAAATGTCCGTTGGTGCAACAGCTGCCTGGTTATAATTAAAAGTAAGCAGAAGAATATTGGAGAGAATACAGTTTTTTTTTGAGGGGGGGGGGGTCATTCACCTTCATCAGGTCCCGAAAAAAAAGTGTCCGGTCCAACTATTGGACGCAATGAATTATTTGGAGAGACCCATGGTTTTGGCTTCAGTGGGACTGGACAAAAAAGTGGGCATACTTTGAAGCTCATCGATTGGGAAAAGGCAGCAACAAAAAACGGGGGACCCAAAATTTTGTCCCCCTTTCCATGTTCATTACTTGTCTATTTCACTTCCATCCCCATCTGAACCCTCCTTCACATCAATCAGACTCACCAGCTTTATTACGCTGCTTTACTACACATTTTAAGGGACAAGTCCTGGGATATTTATTTCATCCGGACCAGTCCACACTTATACACACACAAAAAAAGCGGCACCAAAGAGTATGAAAATTTAATCTTGCATTCGAAGGGAAGGGAGAAGCCGTGGCATCCACATTTTCTATGCAAGATCAATGTTTCAATGGTGCGCTGCGAATGGAAACACAGGCCCAAGGCTTAGGCAAATCAAAATAACACCCACTCCGGGATTTTAACTGCCTGTCACCGCATTTTTCAAACGGCGCCACACCCTGTCAAGAATTGAACGGACACACGAATATATTCATCCAGTTTTGCCCCTGAGCTGTTATATGCCCCTGTGAACAAGAGAGACGCTTGGGCTGCGTCATGCCAGGATGAGATTCAAACTAACTACCTTCCTTGCGGATACAGCCCTATCTTCAGCGGATACAGCCACTATTCTTAGAAGGGGTTCACTGTACCAACATAACCTAATTTCAAATATTTTCAAACTAATAATTTCAAATATGTTCAAACTAATAATTTCAAATATTTTCAAACTAATATTTTCAGCTGATATTTTTTGACTAATATAGTGGTCAGTTTGATGGTAAATATTTGAATGTACTTTGCTTGGGCAGATGCAGATATTTTGGGCTTAAACGTGGATTTGGATTGGAGGTTGTGGTGAGGAAAAGCTTGGAATTGGTGTAGTGGGTAGTGTAGCATCAAGTGCAGCGTTGCTCGAAGGCAATTTGCTCAGCCGAGCGTTGGCGTGAAACATGGATGCGGGATCCACCAGGATTTTCGGTGCCGACTTCCTGAAAACCCCTGGACCAATTTGGAGGGGGGTGTAATCTGGATAGAAATAGTTACATTTGAGAGTAGACGTTTGGGTATGATTTGGATGCTGAAAAATTTTTGTGCAGAAAAATTAGTTTCTTTCATGGCCTGTGATGGGTCGTTAGTGGGCGTTGCCTTAACGATCCTGTCAGAACCACTGGGGATGAGATCCCTCCCCCCCCCCCCCCCTAAAAATTTTCGGACTCGAAAGAGCTGGTAATCAATCAAACTCATCCTGGCGGGGACTTATTACCAGATGTCCAGTACCGTCCTAAAAATTGACTAACGGCAGCAGCAGCCTGCCCGAAATCATCCCGACACATTTTTGAATTAATGAATTTTTGTCGAAATTTTGAACTCGGGATTAAATTTTAGAAGATTGGAATTTCCTTGGAGCCACGTTTCTCCAGAGATTCAAAGTTCGTGATGCTGTGTAGAGTTTGAGCAGTCTCGGCACAAAACTCAGATTTTCACACTGGGAGATAGACCCCCCATAGGCCTTCCTAGATGAAAGTTGGAGGAATCACATTCCCAAGAGATGTAAGCTTCATCCGACATATTTTTTTTTGTACCGTACCGTTATTTTACTTCCGTAAGATCGATGTTATTTTTTTTGTTCTTAATTATTACGCCAAAAATTGTACTTGGCCATTTTGCGACCATGTATGCCCTTGTTATTTTTAGCCCTTCAATTGGGCCAGTGCACTAATTACCTCACCACACGCTTTCCACTCCCCGAGGCACAAAATGATCGCCGAAACAAAAGACTTGCGGTGCGGGTCAGGACGGGATGAAAATGCGAGAGGGGGTGGGGGGGAGGGGGGCACAAATTGCGTCATGTGCGGGGGGGGGGGGGTATGGATGGTGATGGACGCCCACATATGGCTGCCAGCTAAAAGTATGTGTAAGTGTCGTTCTGATGGGGTCTAATTGAACTTAGAGCGGGGCTTTTGTGGAAGGGTTAAAATTAGGTCTTACAGTAGCCGGGGTGTGAAAGTGCGACAAATTTACATATTTATGTCCGGAAATACACGTCATGTCTGCGTGTCGAGCAGACTGTACAAAAGCGACATTTAGGTTGCAGACATACTGTAAGCGTATGCCATAATTATTATTGTCTGACACTTTGCATGTTAGAGGCAGCGGCTTTTAACGGCTTCGGAGTTAATGGCGTGGTTTTATGCACTCCCGGTGCTGATAATAGGTGTTCAATAAAAAGCGAATCATTTGTCGTATCATTAAATCTGATAGCAAGTGCGTGATAAGCACGAGTGATTGTTGTAGAGAAATAAAATATATTAGACTCTAGTTTATACAGTTTGTCAGTTATTTATTAGGTATAATTTTTATAGGTCATAAAAATTAGCTACTACTGCATTGTTGATTCCAAATTTTTGAACATTCGACTCACAGTGGACTTTAAAAACTGATAATAAAATTGTTAATATTCATTTAGTACAGCCGGACCTTGAACTGCATGCCACCAAATTAATCTCGTTACCAGTAATGCCGATACCATACACTCCACACACATATACATACACTCGTCCCACGCATATTAAATGGAATTCCGCTTCGTTATGTCACATCCACTGTAGTAGAGAGGGGGTTAGTCATACTGTATATGCACGTCAATCATTTACATACTGTGTTTGACATTTGCGTGCAGCCTCGGTCCCTCTAACAGCATAACAATGGCATTAATTTATTAACGATGTTTTGGTACACTGCAGATTTTTCAGTCCAACAATATGTAATCCCCTCCACCCCTCTACCGCATTAAGCAACCCGATTTACTTGATAAAAAAAATGTGTGTGTGTCCCCCTCCCCTGTTTGTTCAGGCGACGACGACGGGCCAAGCACCGTGAAAAAGCTTGTTTGCAGTAAACAGTAATAAACGCAAGCTCTCATGTCCGTGGCCGACGCAGATAAGTCGGAAAAGAGCGCTAGGGGTTGGGTTGAAACGCAAATTTTGGGGGGAAGTGCCGCAATCACAAGCAGATCTAGCAAGTTTTGCAAATAGGAGCCAATTGGAGAGGTTCCATAGAAGCTTAAAACAAATTTTTTGGAAGCGAGAAAAGCGTATCTCTAGGATTTCCATGCAACAGGTGGTCACGTGGGTTTTGCAGAACGGATGTGCGGACAAAGTCAGGCTGAGTTGGCGGTACAAGCAGCTAATCAGAGGTGAATAACGCAAATGAGGAGGCGCTAACGAGCACTAACACAGATTGGTTGGTAGGGGCCTCATATAATGGGGGTGGAAGCCCGGGAGGAGAGAAATGGGGTGCATCGATTCCACAGATCCTTTTTCAGGGCTTGATTTTTTTTATGTGCACACATTTTATGACCCACAACAGTCGTTTCCGGGAAGTTGCGGTGATGCATCATAAGCAAAGTTCAGCCAATGTGATGTGAAAAACCAGAGAATGCGGGTTAAGTGTGTGTGAATTACAGCAACTTACTGAACCATTCGGCAATAATTTTAAAAAAATCTAATAAGAAGCCATTTAAGCACTTTTGCAATTTTTTATTTCGATTTATTTTCGCAACTCCATGGTAGGGGGACACAAACTCCCGCAGCAATGGAAGCAAAACACAATTTGGCATGGTGCATCAATTGACATGCGAATTGGTCTACCTGGGTGTGTCGCAAGGCTCTAAAAATACAGCAGGTAGTGATTGAGCTTCGGCTTGTTGTGTATAGTGTGCGTGGTCCCCAAATTGCATCGAATCACAAGCTCCGTTGCAAAGCTGATGAAGCGCAAAAATGAGGCTTCCAATCTCCCCCCCACTTGTTAATGTAATGACATTGGGTGCAGAGAGTTTGGGGCGTAAATAAGATTTTATCCACCGGTCAGTCCAATGCCACAGTTTTTGTTATTCAATCGACGGACTTACCCGACAGCAAAAATGTGCGTGATGATTGAAACACATTCATGCAGCTAATGTCCCCACTGGTTTTTAATACGACCCTTAAAATAATAATGGGGTGTAATCAATACGTTTGCATGAGCCCGATTGATTGATTCGAACAAAAAAAACAGTGACGTCATCTCGTAAAACTTGGGTCATAACCTGGATTACTTATTAAGTTTCTACTCCCACTTGCACAAATCAGATGTTAATGCCGATTGTAAAGCAAAATGTGGTGTGCAAGGTTGGGAGTTTCTAAACTTTTACAGCCTGGCTTGATAACCCACTCTTTTTTGGGGGGAGGAGAATAATTAGGGTGAATTCTTAATCCCCAAGAGTAGTTCGCATATATAGTCTCGGGGGGGTTAATAGTCGTGCGAATCTTAATTTGACGCCTCCTTTATATAAGACTGAGCCTCTTTTAGTGCCGCCCCGGAAAGGGACATCTTATTAGTCTGCAAAGTGTGGCCATTCATTTATCACAGGAGGGGCTGTTAAACGGGGCGATTTTCGCAGCGATATTAAAGAAATATTAGCCGCTTATCTAGCACCTTTTGCGGTCACCAAACATATCACGATTTTTTTTCCCCCCCCAGCGAGATTGTACAGCCCAGTTTATTACAGGGCAGGGGGATTGATACGGCCTGTAAATACGAGCTGCTTTCCACTCTAATTACGTGGTACAAACGGTCATAAACCCTTGCATGTTGAACAGGTTTTAAAAAGTGTGTCCCAAATTTTTGCAGCAGGGATTTTTATACAGCGCGAATTTCTGTTCAATATGTGCAGTCGATTCGTTAGTCTGCGTCTCCTGGGTAACCTAGGCTTTTACTTCATTAGACCGATTCTTCGACGTAGAAAAGGTTCCATCCGGAAAATGTTCGATCAACTTTGAGGAAGGGGTTGGGGGGGATGGAAGAAAAGATATCGGATGATTTTTTTTCATGCTTTTTTCTAGCTACCTCCCTACCTTCTACAGTAGTACGGGTTCTATCTTCCATCCACCCCACCCTTTTTTAGAGGTTGATTCTTCTTACTTGTTGAGGAAACCTTTAAAGGGGGAAAGCTTTGGGAAAAGAGGGGGGGGGGGGAAGTTTTCGGCAACAAAAGGCAAACTTTGACATTAAGATCCACCTCTCACTTTGTGCTATCTCGATTGGGTGGGGGAGGTTGTAGGTGGGGTGGGTTGGAAGCAGAGAGAGAGAAAAGGAAGGTTTGCAGACCGTCATAATGAAATCCTAACGCAGGAGATTGCCCTCTGAAAAAGAGAGAGAGAGAGAGGAAACAAAATTTCTAGGGAGGAAAAGGAAAAGTTTCTTCCAATTAGCATGCACCTTTGTTTGCTCTCTGATGAATAAGGGGCTAAGTCGATGCTCCTTATTTTTACTGCCAGATCGTCCAATTTTATACCAGTTATGCAACTGCTTGTTTGAATTTGTATGACGTGGGTGAAGTTCAGATGTCTGTAATGAGCGTTGATTAAAACGGGCTGAAAAGCAATTTTCACTTATTATGACAAATGTATGCATTTAGTTCCATATTTGCGAGAAAAACGATATTTTTCAGAAGCCTTTTTAAATAAACAAATTGTCAAATGTTGGAACTGTGGGTTAGAGCCAATTGTCGACACAAATTTGCAGGAAATATTTGTTGTTGCGGATTTATATATATAAAAAAATCCGCCCATGTCGAAGAGTGATTGGGGAGCAAAACCACCTCAGCTTGCACTTATCTGAAAATTACGACATTGCAAGGCCCTTCTAATCCATATTCCTCCTGCCCTCTTCCTCCATTCGAAAGCTGTCAAAAGCGTGGCATTTATAAGACGGGAGAGAGTTGAATGGGTGCGCCCACTTGACATGTTTTTCACTTCCAATCTAGCTGTTCTCATGCAACTGGCAAAGGGCTAGAGCTGGGAAAGGGGGGAGAAAATATAGAGGGGGGGAGGGGACACACAAAATGGAATTGTGCTGTTAGCCATTTTGGACCACACCATTCCAGCACTTAGGTATGACTAATTGCATATTTAATGATCCAAACGTCACCCTACTAGTTGCCCCCCCCCCCCNCCATATTATTTATGGAAACCTGAGGAAAATATCCGTTTTGATACGATCCGGTACTTTTTTTTACGACTTTGATTGAAAAACTTGGTGAGGAATTCAGTTCGTGTGTCAATGAGCAAGTTGGTGCCAAGAGTCAACTTTTCTTGGCTTCTTAAAAAATCTGGTGAAACTCGAGTTGCTTTTTTATATGGCCTCTTTTGGAAAAATGGTGACGTAGCGAACTTTTTTTTTTGCTTCCAAGATGTTGGTCTCGAAAAAGTGTGAGAAACAACGCTGGCTTCGCAATTTACACGCTATAGTACCCTTGCTGGCTTGGAAATCGATCCCTTTTTTTTTCGTCTGCAACGAAAATTTCTACCTAATAGAATCGTAGAGACGCCATCGATTTTTTTTGCTACTAACAAAAATCTTCGTTCAAAGAGTAATGAAAACTGCAGGCTGTGACATTAAGATTTTATTTGTCCCTCAATTTCTGGGCGGTAATGGGCCATTAGACGGAATCATATTCAAATCATGGCTCATTATTGCTGGGAGAGCAAAGTGGCAAGTTTTTATTCCCTAAAAATTGAGTTCTTAACGAAAAGTGGCGGGTTGTTGACAGGTTTTCAAGGTCATTATTAGACGTGGAAGTGGATTGGTTAAGAGACTAGAATAGATCGTTCCCATTGGCTGATTCAAACTAACAACTAGCCAAAGACAGCCCGTGTAAACCCAACTTAAATCTCGAATTTGGTAGCCATGATTGAGCCCATTTGTGCAGCTGAAAAGCGTCGGTTAGGATCCCAAAAGCAGCGTAAATCCTATGTTTGAGCCTGGCACACGGATCCTATGCCCAGCCTTCCCCTCATCTTAAGGCCTTTCCTAATGCACCATAAAATGATGGCAAGAGGCTTCAAACCAGGATCCGGAGCCAGGATTGCCATGCAAATGAAGCCTTTACTCTTATCCGGCCTGGATCCATCAGAATCTTTTCCCGCCTGGAATAAATGAATTTTAACACTTGAGAAACTCGGGTCAGAAATGACCGCGCCAAGTACCGCTTCATATCTCTAGGGATGAAGAAAAAAAATGGGTGACAGTTGATAGAAGCGTCTTGTGTTTTATAAGTAGGGGGTTCACAATGGCAGCTGTCATGCAAGCTTTCAAGAATTGGATTGGTGAAAAAATGTTGAGTTTGACAGGTTCTTCCGTGGGTGTCTAGAAAAGATGTGACATACACCTGACTGCTTTCAATTTCACTCGACTTAACACCGGTTGCGCCTCTTTTTGCACCAGTTTCATTAATCAACGGGACTAATTAATCACTTCAGCTAATTCTCTACCAGGAATCGAAAGGACAAACAGCAGGGAGGGGGGCCTCTGTGTATAATTATTATCTGCAGCTAGTGTTAGGTTTCTGATGTGAACATGCATTGGCGGCAGATGACCGGTGGAGAGGGCCTTTTGTACGGGTTCATCAGTGCATAAAAATGGCCTCCATCCGATGTCACGAGATGAGGGTAATGGGAGAGGCGGAATGAAAGCAGCGCAGATGATGATGATGATAACCAGTTTTTATATGTCGCTCACAAATATATACGCCGCATTATGCCCACCTTTTTTTTTCTCCCCCTCTTCTGGCGGCATAGATTAGAAGTGGAGGGTCACTCAACTGGTTCATAGCACTGGGATTAGATATTCATGTGAGCTCACAGCTTGGAATGCATTGCTATGGCTATTTCATGTCCACATTACCGTACAGTGTTGGACATTAATCGCATCGTACTGCTAGCGACATTTTTCGATGCGGTAGACGTGCAAATAGAAGTGATGGAGCCGTGCGAATGAGAAGAGGTAGGCCTTAGGTGACGTCACCGGCTGGGGGGCAATAGAGAAAAAGGCTTGTACCCAGCCGGTGACGTCACCCAAGGCCTACCATTTCTTATTCGCACGGCTCCATCGCTTCAATTTGCACGTCTGTC
The DNA here is from genome assembly GCA_000934665.2 of Catajapyx aquilonaris. Lineage (NCBI taxonomy): Eukaryota > Metazoa > Arthropoda > Diplura > Dicellurata > Japygidae > Catajapyx > Catajapyx aquilonaris. The sequence goes on from KZ538120.1 coordinate 54,694, forward strand.
GCATCGGAAAATGTCGCTATCAGTATGACGCGATTAATGTCCAACACTGTACAGGCTAACTGCTGCTTAATATTTCACGAACAGTACAATGCTGGACATTAATGGTGTCGTACTTGTGGCGTAAGTGCCAACAACAACCGGAGGCCTAAATTTCCGATTGTCGGCTGAAAGCCTACAGTACATCTGGGGATTGGGTTTTATAGTTTCGTAATGCCCTTACAAACAGGGGCTTGAATTTGGAATTGGGCCAGATTAGACGAGTGAGTTTCAGTTCTTTTCCCCTGCTGATTTATCCGGATCTTTCCCGATCGAGCAGATACTGTATGATTTGGCACCGTCTCTTTTGTTCCTCATGGAACGTTCCGGTCACGTCCGTGCCTTAAATGCAAAAACCCGGTTAAAGCCAGTTGGAAATTACTGTTTCAAATTATGGGGACATTTCCCCTTGACTGATCTTCATGGAAAATTTGACAACATTATGGTGCCGCAGACAGCACGTGGCACGAAATTCAATGGAAAGATTACCTCTTATTCCCCCTTCGGCAGCAGACGGAGCCTTCTTTATTTCGTATGTCCTCTGCATTTCGGACCCACTTTTCATCCTCCGACGGCATAACTCAATACACGCAATGAGAACGTGTAGGCTTGTGAATGATAAGTAGAGCCCTTGCCAGCGAATGGTCTATATAGAGAGAGTCTAGAGCACGGGAATAAAAAGTGCTGGTTGTATGGGGGTTATAAAATGCGATGTGAGACTGCGGTACGAGTCTATTGAAGGACCTTCCATGTGTGAAAATTGTAATATTTTACTGTCAGTTTTCGCGCTTTGAAGACGTGCCAAGCGGAATTTGCCAGATGCACAGAGAGCGCAAGGGCCATATGTACAACATACCACTTCCCTTATATTTGAAGACGTGACATGCAAAACGATCACAAATTTTGATGAAATTTTATAACTATTACAGTCCTTTGATTCGCTCAGTATATATCCGATCTTCATTTGTGTGCAGTGCAGTAGTCCTGTCTGTGACACATGATGCGGATATTGCGTAGACGCCATGTCAACTTGCCTTTGTGGGACTTCCTTTGCAGTCCTGTTCAAGTTAAGAGCCACAGTTGGTTTCGAAACATTGAACCCACAAAAGGGGGTTGCGAAAGTAAACAGAAATAGACTGCGACTGCAAAAATGGGGCCAGTTGTACCGATTTTCTGCTCGTAAATATTTCTGAAGCAAGGGACGTTTCCAACTGAGCAGGATTAATTTTTGTAGTTACATTTAATTTATTAGATTTGACTTCAAAAGTGAATATCAGGCGTTTGGGCATTTTAAGCTGCGAATTTGGATTGCGCCAAGTGGAATTGAGCAAAATCCTGGCTAGCAGACTAGAGTGAAATAAGGGAAAATGTGGGTGAATCCGGGCTTATAGGGTCGGTCTGAGCCGGACTCGAGCAGCAGTTTGGCAGCATCCCGAATCGATTTGTGCCGAGAGGACACTGACTTTGGTTGTCCCACCCTACCAACCCACCCCACAACCCGGATTCCCGGTGAGGTTTGTACGGGTGGATGGGGGAGAAAAAGCCTTCTTCTCATTCACACGCACGTTAAGGCGGGGCCCTGTGTACAATCAAGGCTTGTTAACTCCTCCTGGTGGATCCCAGGAATAATTATTCTGGTCCGCCGCCTTACCCAAGTGGACCCTGGGCTCTCCCCACCGTATGTGCAGCCACTACTACAGACGGTACATGTAATCCCCCAAGTGCCGAGAGCAGAGAGATGGGTTACTCAGCTGCAAATATGTGGAGCTGAGTGTTGCGTCAGAGTTGAACCAACTGCGTCTCGCCTTTGGCTCCGGTGTCAAGGGCGACAGAGACGTCGAGCATGAAGAGGAAGTTGTCTTACTGATTGTGTTATTCCAGTTGTGGAGTGGAGAACTGGATAGTATGTCTATAGGATCCAAAAAAAATATGTAAAAATATTCGAGTACATATGGCGATAAAAATGTTTAGAATATTTGTTGGCTTGTGGTTACAAAGGCGAGTAAAGGCCTTCATTCGCAGCAACACCCGATTTTATTTATTAATGGAACGGTAATTGATAGCCTGTGATGTGTAATAGTGTATGTAGGGATTTTATTGATATATTGACAGGTGCTTGCAGCATATTTTGAATTCCTAATAATTCAATATTGTGTAGAGGCCTTTGATGCAATTAAAAGCAACGGTTTTGCATCATATCAGATATTAACTTGAAACGGATAAATATGTTTTCATTATGCACTATTTGAAACGCAACATGGATCCGGACAAAAATGATGAAAATGTAGAATAAAAAATGTACGACACGTGCCGTAATATATCGCTATTGTTTACTTTGCTAATTAATGCAGACAGCTCAGTCATCTCTTCGGCATGAAAGACACTGGAAGCAATTACGTCTACAATGAACGGGACCCTCGACCTCTATTGTACGGAAATGTTACAATTATCTGGTCCGGATCCTGGTTGCGTGACAAGTACCGAGCACTCTAGTATTTCCTTCAAAGAGTGCTTGAGATGCCAAATGTCGGCGGGAAAGGCAACAGATGTAAGCAGTTGTGGAATGACCCCATGGGCGGTACCAACCCCCGCAACTTTAGTCATTGCACCAAAGATATACCAGAAGTGGAAGTATTCCCTAGAGCCGGAAACATGAAGTAAGAAGAAGAAAAACTTGGGACCAAAAAAAAAAGAGAGAAGGATATTGAACCAAAGTGCAGCTGCCAAGTCGCCTTCCGTTCATTCAATTTCCGTGTGGCGCTGCCAGAAGAAATCTAATTAACAGTGGGTGGGACTTAAGTTAGCGGGTCTCGGCGACGTCCTCCAGAGGACCCTTTCACCTTATAATATCGCCGAGGTGACACATGATAGATGTCACGACACGAGATGGATTTCATATTTAAACGTGCCCTGGAACGTTCCAAGCGCTCTGCTTTCACATTTGTCCTTTAAAAAAAAACACTGAGCTTGATGTGAAGTTGGAAAACTAATGCAATCGGCGATACGAATGGAAGCTTACTTATGAAACATATGGATTTTCCTTTAATTTACATACACTCGACTTCCTCTAAAAGCATAATACTGAATTAATTGTAGATTTGTCGACGAGATTTTCGCTTGTGAATCACAGCTACTTGAGCGGAAGATCAGGCCATTGTTTACTTTGCATCAAAGTCACGAGCTTGGCGCTCATAATTTTAAACAACTTAATTATCAGGGGGTAAAATTCGTCTTCAGGGTTCAAAATAGCTTCCTGACTTGAAATCGATGCGAATAACGGCGAGTCGTAAATTCTGCGACAGACTTTCTTGCATAATTGACGTCATCGATTTCGAGAGGACAAGGAATCACTTCTTTTCTCGGGAAATGTCTTTTTGTCTTAACAAGCATTGAAACAGCATCTTCCCAGCTTTTAATTAGTTTGTCATCAGAATCGTACATTTGATTAACCTCCACTATTACTGAGGGGGGTGGAACTTGGATTAGAAGGTTGAAATGTTGACGAGAATAGTGTAATGAAATTGGTGTGTGCCGCAAGAAAACGTTTCTAGGCAGAGGATAGTAGAGTGAATTGCATTAACTGAGGGGAGGGGGGGGGGTGCCTTGAAGCTCGTTTGAAACTCACTTCCACTAATTAATGAATTGATTAAATGGTTTCACCCAGAATGCTGCCCATTATTAGAGTGCTTCTCCCGCCATCCCGCTTCCATTTTGCAGCAAGTACACGTTGCACAGGTCACTGGCACTATTTTTTTTACACACTGCCCAACACTCGGCCCAACATATACACGGACTCTAGGTGCAGGGTACAACAATGTCTGTGAATGTACGAGCAAAATATTACGTTCTTACGCTATTATGGGAAAGTGTCCGGAATAATATTATGCGCCATATTATTCAAATACAAATATTTTTAGTTAGTACGTGATAGAGTCCTTTGTGTTGGTGTATATGTGTGGCTTTGTGGTGACCGTAGCATTACTGTCCTTTGTTGTGGTCGGGCAATGCGACAGGTACGGTACGTCGCATTGCCCGATGAGTATCAGTGAATGAAATAATTTAGTTCAACGAACCAAAATGGTTCATTTAGTAGTAGCTTCTAATTTATGGCTATGTACGTAGCTGCTACTTTAGCTCCTAATGGTGACTGATGGTCCGTTCGGTCGACAGGTGTCGGCAAATCCGTCTGCATGTCCGGTCCTCTGGTGGGACATAAAGGTGGGGGGTCTCTGGCCCTCGTGGGGGTGAAAGAGCAAGCAAAGCGTGCGGTAGTGTCCTCTTGAAAGCCTCCCCAAAATGGCCCCGTCATGATCCCGGGGATTTGGGAACTCAAACGGCGCCGTAATCCGGGAGCAAAGTGCGGGGCTTTTGGTCATGCAATCTTGGCGGGGGCAAATATGTGCCACCAACTGCTTTGCCACACACACACCCTTTTCCTTCTCCTCTATAAACCTATTCTGCATCCTTAGCAGTTATGTTAGGATCCCTTAAAAGCCCGGCACTAATCGCGCCTTAGTTCCGCACTGACTCCACCGCAATCACTTAGAGCAATTTGGACCGGATTGCATCTCTCTGTTAGTTGCACTCCGGTCGTGCGCTTTATGTGCGATTGCTCAACCAATGATCACTCACAATTAGCATAGAAGGGGTGGTTCCAAAGGGCCAAAAGGGTCCGTTAAACACATCGACTGAGCGCCAAATGAAAAACGGCGGCTCCAAAAACCCCAAATTTCATTTAAAATGACAAGAGTTGGTATCAAAATTTGCTATAGAAAACTTTGAGATAAAATAATGGCAGCAATGGCGTTGAAACATGATTTTCGGGCAAGTTGTATACGGTTTGGGTCGTAAAAAAGGCTAACAGCTCTTAAGGAGCTATATCAAGTGCCATAATCTGATTGTAGCAAAGTTTTTTTTAGAGACGTATAATCCATACGTAAGAGCTTATCGCACCGAAATTATAAAGGGGGAGAGAACCCTGTGTTTTTCCGGTGCCCTCAATCCGGCCACATCCACAAGGCCCAAAGCAGGGAGAATTAAGGCTTGAAAAAACGAGTTCCGGACTTTTATAGAGCCAAGCCCCGGAAAAGTTTTACCCCCCCCCCCCCCCAGACTATATAATAAAAGAGCAAGAGAGCGCGTTGGAGACAAGTGCGGCGGAACATGCCAAGTCTGGCCAGCAAAACTGCTTGGGAACCAATTCATCATGGCGTTTGCTCCGGAATTACAGCGCATGTTCTTGCATTCAGAAGGCGACTATACTGGCCTGTTGAAAGATGGTCCCATTTGGATGAGAAATATTTTTTTATTAAATAAGAGAAATGTTCGCATATGTCATTTTGTTCGGAATTTTGCCACTTGCAACCTAATGTGTAAACCTAACATAATCTAACCTAACCCAACCCAACCTAAGGTATAAACCTTTTTTGTGTTGGGTTGGGTTAGATTAGGTTAGGTTATGTTGGGCTACTTAACCTAACCTAATCTAACCTAACCCGACCTAACCTAACCTAATCTAACCTAAATTTTACTGTAATTTGCCTGAATTTGGAGGTATTGGCAATGGAAAGAGTGTCATATGACGTCACACTTTCTTGGCAAGATGGGAAGGGAAGAACTTTTTTTTTCCGTCTCCCATGAGTCGCGTTCACATTAGACGCCTTATTGATTTCGGCCTCGGATACTGCTGGAGAAACCAGACTCAGGAGGGAGGGAAAAGGCACCTTCTCTAGAAAATGTTTCATCTGTTGATGCAGCGGATACTGCTGGAGGAGGGTAATCGCGCTTAAATTGCAACAGTGCCTCACATTATTGGAGTTTACGAGCCATCAACATGACGGAGAATCACTGTCACTTTTGAACGCATTTGAGGCGGCGCATAACCGTCGAGAAAAGCACTGCTTCAATCTTCTTTCTCCCTCCCCCCCCAAAAAGGAGGAAAGGAGAAGCAACATCCTTCCTTCCTTCCCTGGGTGTTTCCCTCCCCCTCGAGCCAAACTTCCCTTTTTCCCTTGCACAAATTTATGCTCGAGATTGAAAAAGTTTGGCCCTCGCAGCTGTCTAGTCCTGTGCCGTGTCGCCTTATAGGAACGACAGATAAAGGGCACAAAAAGAGGGAGGGGGAAGGAGCAGAAGGGGGAAGAAAAAGGCACACACAATCTTCTGTTTTTCGCTCATTATTGCCAACACTTCTTATTATTAGATGTCTCGGAATTCATCGAGGTCCAATCTGTTCAATGGATCTTTGAAGTTGCAGCCCTTTGACCACAGGTCTGCTTTTGTGCCAAAATCAGATACGCAGGTTGGGTAAGGAAAAGGGGGGATGTGATGAGATGGTTTTTCCTCCTTTTCCTCTGGACGGAATCGACAACTGAAGAAACCACGACCGGCTGTTTGGTTTCCACTTTGCCGGATTCCTGGGTCGATCTCATGCCCCGAGAAACGTGATGGGTGCGCTTATTTCGTCTGGTGGACCAAGATGAACTTTGATGGAAGTGTACAATTTGAATCACATGGCTATTGTTTACTATGGGCGCAACACCTACGTTCAATGCACCGCAACACGCTGCAAGGCACAGATGTGTGATACCCCCTTGTCCTCCAGGCACTTCCTGAAATAAATCCCATGTAACAATAGTTTGTAACTCGGGCAGTGTTTCCATCGATCGGCAGCAGGGGGCGCGCAGGCTTATTATTCTTAGGGCGCTCATCCCTGCCAATAAAGCTGGGGTTTCATCCTGCAAGGCAAACTGTTAGGAGAAGAGGAACACCTTGGGAGGAATCTGCTGGCATGAATATTCATGTTGCAGGAAGAATGAAAAGAAAGAAAAAAATGAGATGGAAGGAGGAAGAAGTTTTGGACGACCCTTGCTCCGCCCACTTCCAAATTGACGCCATTAAATTCCACAGTAAGGCTGTTGGCTCCCCCAAATAAATAGTCTCCGGGCCAATTAGCATAACTAAAAGACATGGCGAGGTTTCGTTGAGGTCGCTTTGCTGCTTGGGGGGAGAAAATTGAAGGGGGTGGGGGGGAAAAGCCTGAAATGTCTCGGTTTTGGGTTTAGAACTGGCTCCACTGAAGCTTTGGATGGGAGGGGGGGGGGGGATGGAGGAAAAGCTTTTCGCACACATCCGAATGGAATTCCATTCCTTTCAATAGAATCAGAGAGTGCGGCTTACCACTCCTTCGTAAAGCCGCATTTTGTGGCTGTCATGCTGTAATCCGAGATCCTCTTTCTTTGCTTCTTGCCAACTCATTATTTCATACTTTTCCTCCCCATTTCGCGAACACGTTACTAGCCCATATAACTTAACAAATTGCCATCATTCGAGACAAAGGCCAGAGTTGACTTCCCTTACACAAATGATCGTCGTTAATAATGGATGTTGATTAAGTGCTATAAAAAATTCAGGTTTCTTCTCACCTCTTTCTACAGCTGTTGAAGCTCCATTACTGGCATTAGATGGGCATCAGACGGATGAAGATGGTGTTATGTCACGAGATGTTGGTCGGATGCAGATGGGCTGATAAAGTTTCCCAATACACATAAAGTTTTGGGGGTAATTGGGTTGGAGGAAGAGATTTCCAACTGATGAGAACTAGGCTAACTCGCTGGGTTTGTGGGGACCTTTAGTAGCTAATGCAAAGCTTATTTCCACATGGATGCCTAGAGTAATTGGGACACTTTAGAGGAAGTTGTTTCATGGCCAACTTTACGCCTGTAGGTTATACCTCACGTTGTACAAGAGTGAGGTTGTGTACAAGTCAGGATAGAAACATCGGACTGTCCCGTGTCCGAACCGTTACCAAAACTGCAGGAGAATTTGGCCCGTCATCCGAAAACGTGATGCAAGACTTTTGCTTCGTCATGACCTTTCCGAACGAGACACGGAGGGCTGTTCCCCCCCTCCCCCCTCCCCCCCGATATTGACCGCACGTGTTGTTTCAACCAAGGTTGGCGTATCGCATTAAGTGGGAACGAGTGGATTAATTGGTCATCACGTGGCACAGATTAGCCCTTCCAATCCCATCCATAGCTGGCATTAATGGTCGCGTCCACAGCCCGAAATTTTTTGGGGGTGGTGTTACGTCCCCGAAGCGGTAAACTGGTTCCGATGACATGTAATGCAGGCATGTTGACGATGCAAAATACACCCCAATCCCTCGCTTTTATATAACCCTGATGTCAAGCCTATATAGGATGGGTACGCCAGTAGGGTCTGACTTTGATGCATCGTGTGCATGTGCAACACATATTTTCAGTAGGACCTGTCCGAATTCACTCCCAGGATCGTTTGTGTGCGCAGAAACATGCGGTCGGGGGGGACCCATTTTTCAGAAGCAGTTTTAGGCCATTTGCAGACGAGTAAAAGGAACCTGGAATTCAACCAAGAGCACATGAATTCAAATAAATATATTTATTGCATTGCTACCATGTGGAAAATTTTCCAACAGCACTTAAACTGGAGGGACAAATAAATTGGGTTACATGTACCAATTGCGCTCACATTCCTGTCTCAACAAGCAAGTCCGGTTTAAGTTTACCACACCCTATCGTACAGTTTTCTAGATTTTTCCTGGCCAGTAGAAACTTTACGAAACTTTCTGGTGACACTTTTTTTTGGCTTCGTTTCTCTCTCCTCACTCTTTTATTCAGGGAAGTGTCACATTCAACACTTGGTGCGGTCGCGCTGAGCATTAGGTCTCGTTGTACCCTGAGGCCTATTTCTGTACCTAGAAAATCGAGGATGGAAACTATGGAAACAAGCAGCCTCCACACCAAAAAAAAACTACTACTGCTGCTGCCTGTTTTTGGCTCCGCCCAGCCTCACCTTGACAACGTGCCGTCCTCTGGACCAATCAGAAAGCGAGCCAGGTGATCGATTGTGTGTCCCCAACACCCACCACTTCCGCCCACTCACTAAAATCCTCCGGCAGCAGTGTCGCCACGTTTTTGGCCCCATTTTATCTCATCCCACCCACCCACCCACTACAGCTATTACCACATGGAAAAAAATAACACCCTCAACACCGCTTTGTTGCTGGTTGTTGGGTTATTTATTAGAGTACAGAGAGGGTTGGGGGGGGGGGGGGTAGCCCCCAATTTTTTAATTTTGCGCCGGTATGCTATTAGGCTTAATTGGCATAACCCCCTGATGGGGGGGGGGGGGGGGATGGGGATTGTTACAGCACGTGATGCGGGGCGTGGATGTGAAAAATTGCGGCCATATTGATAATTAGCCGAAGTGTGACGTGGCGAGCACCGATTGGTTCATTAGCTAATATGCAAAATGTACGTGTGACGTGGCCAGCGCTGATTGGCTAATCAACTAATATGCAAATCAAGCATCACCTTTGCAAATTTCAAACCTAAATTTTCACATTTCAGTAGGCCCCTTAATCGAGCTAATACCTGTACTCCCGATTATCCGGGTGCGGATTATACGTGCATCGCCAGAACAAATGAAAATAAATCAAAATCTGAAAAATTTCAATTTGTCTCGCAACCAAAGAAAATAATAGACGATTTCCAGGAGACAAGCTAAAAATGTGTGGTACATTTTAAATTTTGATTAAACCTGATTTAAAGCAGCATACACTATTACTGTATTTATAACCATTTTCCGATTATCCGTGTTTTTCTTTTGTAGGGCCATTAGCCCGGATAACCGGGAGTACAGTATAACCCATTTCTATTATTATACTGTAAAGGTTACTTGCAAAGTACGTGTGACTTTTCTAGTTAATATGTAAAATTACATGCAAACGTGGCCCAGTGCCGATTGGCTAAAAAATTACGTGCAAATTTATTCACGTCAGCACTTTTGCAACTTTTGCAATTTCGACATCCACGCCTGAGCGCACCACACTTGTTTTTTATTATTATTTTCCATCCATGTTCTTCAGTGGCGGGAAAAGTAAAAGAGTCGAGGGAAAAAAAAAAGTTGAGCTCTTTGAGCTATTAATGCGGCCTGAATAATAGGAAATGGAGGCTCCAATCCCTCCGCCCCTTCCGAATTGATGCGCCAGAAGTCTCTCGGGCGGAAATATGATTGCATGTGAGGTGATTTTGATCTAAGATTGAGTCGGATCTAATTCGAGCGCAATAATAGGACAGAGAGAGAGACAGAAAAGAAGTATATACGTATATGGTATGGGAGGCTGAGCAGGCAAAAAAGCAAACCCAGAGTGGAAAATGTGGCAACGTGGCATTGTCTCTGCTGTGCTGCTGCTGCTGCTGCTTCTCCTTTCCGTTTCCATGGCGACTCTCGAAAGGAACATGAGAGTATCTGGTAGGATGTATAAAGTTGGACAGCACGCCGCAAGAGCTGCTGCGGAATGGTGGGGGGGGCTGTTTCTTGGAGATGGTGGGGGGAGAAGAGGAAGAAGCTGGTCAAGTTTCAGATCAATCATGTTGTGACGGAATTGCAAAAAAATATGAGGGGGGGGGGGTTCAGTGTCGAGCAGGAAGTGAGCACATCACTGGAAGTCACGCTTCAGTTTGTCGCACAATAAACTGGTTGTGTTCAAAAGGAAATATTATTAATTTTAGAGGCTATAACAATATTAGTTACATCATTGGCAACTGTAGACCTCTCGTAAGTGAAATGCATCCATTCAGTATAATATTTATAACTGATTATAGTGAACCCGTTGCCAAAACCTACAATCAGTATGAGAGTGATGATTTTTGTTTTATTTCATTTATTTGCGATACCCCTTTCGAGGGCAGTACCCTTTTTGGGGGAGAGTGACAATTATATTAAAAAATTTAATGAGATGGTCCGACGATTTACCACGCAGTACTATTCTTCAGGCATAGATGGCGGACTCTCTCTCTCTGCACACTCCCACCACCCTCAGGTCGTGCAAGATATAGCGATACTATCAGGTCGGACAAACGGAGAGAACAAGGCTATTAGGAGAAAGATATTTTTGTACACATAATAATAGATGAAACTATCCAAAATTACTGACAAAAATTGAAGTGGTGTAGTTCTGGACAAATTGAAACTTTTGAGGTAATTGCTTAGAATACACTTTTTAATAAATAATTTTTCAGCAAATTATACGATGAAGCCGATTTATCGATACTATTTTTTAAACCAAGTACGTAGATTTTTTTCTGCTAGTAAATTGTAGGCTACTGTACACCATGTAGTTAAAATCTATGGCACCTATATTACGTAACCTCCGTGTCCAAAAAATCAACCCTTGCAGCACCCTTAGCGACTAAACGGGTACAAGTTACGTTAAGTACAAGTTGCAGAAGTTGGTAGGGGCCAAAATTTCATAAATTATGCTTAATGTGCAGGGGCCCATTTGGCCCTCATCTCTGAGAGAGAGGGAGGGGTTGGAACGAAGCGCAGTTGGGTCATCTTACAGCTTGTTTTCCGGTGCTGGGCTGAACGGTTTGCCTGGGCTGGACGATTTACATGCGCCTTGGGAGGGTCAGGGTATCGGGTTAACACGTAATGGCTGGGAAAGGCGAGAAAAGGAAGACAAATGATGTTGGGGAGAGGGGGGGGGGGGGGAAAGGTCCGGGGGAAAACACACTACAAAACTATAGGTTGGGGGGAAATTAATGGAGCAACCGACGGAGCCCAAAATGCATCTTTTTATCCGGAACCCCTGACTGGATTCAAGTCCCGGAAAGAAACCAGCGGGATATGAAATCAAAGGGATGTAGGACACAAAAGGGAGTGGCGGAGTTTCTTGGTTGGGGAGGAAGGGTAGGAGGGTTGGGATTGATTGATGACACGAAGCGGTCTACTGGATGTATATGTGCATGTTGGGAATCAAATTTCGACACGCGAAAGGCCGTGCCTCTCAGGCCGATTAGTTTGGAGGAATCAAATAGTGTGCATCTCATCCAGTGGGTTTCGAGGGTAGTGTAACGTTGGGGGGGTCAACCATACTGTAAGTCACGTAAAAGTACGGACATAAAATCAACATTTACGTTCACATTGAAGAACATTATCAATAAATAGTAGGCTGTTATTTTATTAAGTGCAGTATTGTAATTTAAAATAAGGATTGTAAGAAATAAATTAATTGTAATAAATCCTGAATTTTATTCCAATGTTCGGTGGGTTTTCTTGGGGTTTCTGCCGTTTCTTCCCACGATCAACTGCAGCAACCACCAATCGGTAGTTATTAGTCTTAAATATATATTAGTGCAATACACGACAGTTTATAATCAGCGATATTAATTCTAAATACCGTAAGTAAACTTTATATTATCAGCCACCTCAAAAAATTAAACTTAAAAATTTGTGTTTGTCCAAAAGTGACGGTACGTGACATCGAGGCTTAGGGGGGATGATATAAGAAGCGGAAAACTAGCCAAACTATTTCCATGTAGAAGCAAAATTTGGCAACTGCTCCTAGTCTCGGATGTTAAACCAGTCGGATGCACTGAATAATTCCAGTGGGCCGCTGACATTTAAGTGGGGGCTTTTGTACCTCGCGGCCAGCATTGTTCGTCCGCACAATAACAAGTACATAGTCCCATAATTACCGCGATTTTTAGAGCCGGATTTTAGCTGCAGTGTTTGCTATAAAATGTCGGATCATATAAAAGGAATGACTGCGGAGACGCTTCAGAAGAGTACACATCATTTTTAGTCGAAAGAGTATGGCGTGGGATTTGTGTGGTGCAACTTCGGATGACGTGTGGGGGGTGCCATGACGGCCTTCTGTATAGACGTGACGTCAAAGGGTAGAAATGCGGGGGCAGAGGAAAAGCCTTCCCGTCCTTGTGCCTTGGATAATGAATGGGAAAGGCACACCCGCATGGATCGATCACTGGGCCTTGTTGGGTTCATTGAGCCCCCCCAGACTTTACCCAAACCTATCTTCTGCACCCTGATATTTTGGTCACGGAGTATTTTTTTATTCATTTCTTAAAACCCCCCTCTACAGAACTTTGCTCAAGTTGCTCTTTTTTGTAGAAGTAAAAAGCTGTATTTATGCCTGGTTGTATGGATGCTTATTAAAGGCACCAGATCGGATAAAGGGCCGGTTGTATCGACCCAGTAATAGATAAAATCTCCAATTATGTGTAGGTATTCGCAGAAAGCAATTATAAAATTTTTATACGAGTAGCTATGAGTTGATGCAATTGGTCCGAAAAATATGATTCATTGTTGTAGACCTATTTGTTACCAGAAATGTTAAAACCCGTTATATTGACCAGTGTATGCTCCGTTGTTTAATTGCTAATTAAAGCAAATTTCTGATTATTTACATATAGCCTGGTGTACTAACCGCGCGTTAATAAGAGCGTTTATTCGTATAATCTTTGTTCATTCAAACTGGCCATTAATGTATCCGACCTACAAGGGAAGCATCTGATATTACGTATATGATATCCGTAATCATATTACATAATCTGAGATTTTCCCTTAATTTGCTTTCATATAACCTGGCCTGAATATTAGGCTTAATTGACGCTGGTTATTAAGGCGGGGATTGCGGAAAGCTTATGCCGACGCTTGGTTTATTCTGTCAAGCTGATTACACCCTAATAATTGCGGAGTTAGGAAGTAATGAAATCCTGAAGGCAAGATTGTGACCCACTTATTTACAATGCTGACTGGGAGATGCTGCTTTTATCTTTTGCATCAAACAGCGAGGACAGTCGTTGACATTGTAATATTCCACTTTTCATTTTTTTTGTGCAGATTTTCACGTGATTTTGTATTGTTTGAAAATATTGCGGTGGGTTGCATTATTTGTTGTTCATTTTTGCTACCTATTTCGTAAGAAAATATGCTGTTTAACATATTTTGTGATAAACACAGTGGATATCCAAAAATAAGGAGAGGTTACTATCATCATTACAAAATGTGACCAAATAATTTTGCAATTTAGCGATATACTGCGTCTAACTAGACCTCCAGAGGCTATTAGGCTGCGTAAGTGACAGGATATCGCCTCCTACATTTCAATTACTCTATACCATTGCATACTAGCCCAAAGTAATATGCATTCATATGAAGGAAACATCACGCCCAGCGTATATAGTGAAACCCATTATTGAAGCTGGCCATATCTGGAGGGTGCAAAAATCCAATGCGCGACCCGCTTGATTCGCGAAAATAGATCTGTCCTGAATTGGAGGATGGGGTTTGCGGGCAGTTGCATAGGAAGTTGATTGGATCGGATCGTCCTCCTCGATCGAGCCCAATCCTACAAAGACTCCCCGAGGATGTCCCCAAGAGCCCCTTGATAGGATCTGCCTCTCTCCCACACACACCCAGAACCCCCACAAGAAAAGTTTTTTTTTTGATGGGGGTGGGGGGTGGGGGGTGGAGAAGAAATTCCCTGCCTGCCACATTATGGGGGGCTGGGCTTTTGGGAGCAACGTGGGTCGCATCCCCAAAACGCCTTCTAATGGCGCCCTTTTATGGGTAGTAAAAAGTGAGGGAGGGAAAAGAAGGGGGGGGGGGAACAATGCCTTTGCCCTTTTTACCAAGAAAGCTGTTGGAAAGCATACTCAGANGGGGGCGTTACTGTGGCTATTCATTATTCGGTTATGAACTCAATTAAGGGGCTGGAAGTGAGAAACAATAAATTTGGGGGGAGGTCGCCGTTTGTCTGTGGGATTTCAGGTGTAATGGCTACCAGGAACACATGCATATTGATCAGGTTTTGTCTTTGGAGATTACTCCCTCGATTGAATATTCATGGGGACAGGGCTGGATTTAGCTGCTTGCCTTTACCTGGACTGGCAACTGGACTATTTTTTATTAATCGAGCTGGGAGGAGGTAGACACGGGGTTTTCTTACGGATGCAGGTGTTTTGGGACGTGCGATAACTTAATCAGTGCGATGCGCATGTAATTTTTATGACTTCTGGTATCAGTGAACTCTATAGGTTCCTCATACAATTTAAGCGAACTATTGATGGTCAGAGCTGGATACACCTTTTTGTCTGCGCAGCAATTGTTGATTACTCTTTTGTCACAGCACTGATAATAGTGGATTACCTGTACGACAGAGCATTTTAAAACTGCTGCGTACTTTTTCGAATGTATGTGCTTGACCTCAATACATCATGCAGCTACTACCGCACTGACTGTTTAATAAATAATTTGCCGCAATGCTGACAATATGCATTATGAAGCTATTGTCTAAATATTTGCATGTACTTCATTCTCGATTTTTTTATACTTGATATGCATCAATAATCAATATGTTCAGTTATATACTGCACCAGTTGTTATGCACAAAGCCATTTCTTATTTAGATGTTTTTACACACTAGCCTGAAAAGTGGAGGCGTATTTACGAGTTACCTCTATAGCATTATGCATCAGTTTTCTCCACCCACCTGATCTTCGTCCTTCATGAACACCCACACACTTTCAGATGCTATAAAATAGGGGTATTGATTATGTCTCAATACAAACCTACACTGTTGACACCCCCGCCTTAGGAAATCAAATCTGGTGGGATAAACTAACAGGCTCTGCAAAAGATGCTGATTGGACCAGAAAAGGCCAACGGGGGGGTTAGTCCATGACGACTTCCAGTTAATGCGGTTTGTATGGTGTCTGCCAACATCAATTTTGACGGGGTAAATGCAAAGGGATAGGTTGCTATGCACTAGTTATCCGGATTGAGTCTGTCTCCCAGGGTTACAAATGAATAGGAACAGCAGCAGGTGCGTCTGCCAACTGCTCCCCAGTCGAATGACGAGAAAGAAGACTGACTACTCGTCTTGAAAATCAATGTCGACCATTGCATGTTTCATGATGAGGGATTGTTTGTGGCCTCGCTTTAGAGAACCCGCATATATTTCAAAAGGGGGCAAGTGAGACAATGACAGATGCTTTTGAAGCATCCTTTCTACTTCGAAGACTTAAAATTTTGGGAATAATAAACACTGCTTTTTTGTCTGTCTTTCCAGGCTGTCTATTCAGCGAGACCCTCTGCGAAACGGAATACGAATGGTGCTACGATGGTAAGTTACATGTCATGCACATCAACGCGCAATAGATATTTTATCTGGCGAAGACACGTGAATAAAAATGGCATGTCTGGATCATAATTCGTGACCATATATAACCCCGCTTGGAATGTCAAAGGGTGCAAATATACGAGCTCGTAAATATATGAGCACTTTATTTGCGATAGGATTTTTTTTGTATTCAGATTTTTTTTTTATTCTTTGCAAATCGGGAGGAAGGTTTAAGAGCCTTGCGACGATTTACGGGCTCCGATATGCCACATCGCATTAATATCGGCATATTTTATTTCCTACACTTTCCCACTTCCTCCTTAGAAGAGAGGGGCGTCACGGCCAAGTGACATTTTATTTCGCTTCATAAATCTGGGTCCCGTCGACTTCCCAGAATTGAAGAGCCCTCCCCCCACTTTCCCCATTTATGCGACGACTTTTTTTAAAGTCCTCCCCCAATGTAAAATAATGATGGCTTTTACAAGGACCTTAATTGCCTGCGATAGGTTGTTGGGAAATATTTCATCCTGCTCCAGCTAATCGGGTTGTAGCTCTTGGGGACTCGCGATTTCGGGGGATTCCCGGAGATTGAGATCTAATGTGAGCGATTGTTCCAGGCACTATTTCATTCAGCCCGGAATTGAGGGTTCCGGGATTGTATTTTTTTTGCGTATTGCATATGCAGGAAACTCCGTTTGACGGATGCGGATACGAGAGGTGTCAATATCTCCGGTTTATATAACGTATGGGAACTGTTCGATAGATTTTCATCTTGATGGGATATCGGAGCCAAATGGCA
Organism: Catajapyx aquilonaris; assembly: GCA_000934665.2. Lineage (NCBI taxonomy): Eukaryota > Metazoa > Arthropoda > Diplura > Dicellurata > Japygidae > Catajapyx > Catajapyx aquilonaris. The sequence goes on from KZ538120.1 coordinate 71,496, forward strand.
GTGTAACTTGCTGATTGTGTCGGGTACGATTTATCTGGATGCAGCTACATATTGTGGAGGGGTGGTAATAAAAGGGGGGCAATTGCATGTTTTAAGCCGGTAGACAAATTAGGGGTTGGTCTAGCAAGTGCAAATAAGCAGCGTGAGAATTAGGCTGGAAATGCATTAGAGGCAAGCAGATGCGTTAAGTGCTGCATTGTTGCATATTTAACGATTTAAAGGTTGTGTAAGAGTAGCAGGTAGCAAACTTTCAATTTAGACTGTTCATAGCTAACATTAGGAAAAAATAATTCGTTAAAAAGATGGGAGATATATGGCCTGAAGCGTGAATTAATATTTGCCGTCTGGTGCTCTTGTTTGCTTATGACTTATGTGTGCCTGTAAGGTTTAACTGCAACTGCATTAAAATTAACTGAGTCTGAATAATAATGTGACCTTTCAAGTCGCACCACAAAAACGATTTTATGTATACCATGAAAACTGTACAGTAAACACATATACTGCAGGGAGCCATAAAGTGACGACAGCCGAACTGTATATAACATGTTAGAATGCACTATAACACATTCAGAGGATGTGACCTTGACAGGGGAAATATTACACGTGTTTGACGCATTTTTGATGACAGTAATATTTTAATGGCGATGCAAAATAAATAACCGCTAATTCCACACATGTCCATCATTAGCATGCTCTTTGCTTTCAAAAAATTATTTGCCGGATTACGAACTAATGCAGTGTCCATTAGCCAGCGCAGTATAATTTGTACATTTTTAAAACCAAGTTTGACATGTACTGCACATCATTTCTTAAATGTATAATGCTGGTAACACATGACCCGAATTTCAGAGAAATTGCAGGATTTTGAACGGTTTGAAATTTGCATATTGCATTATTTCGTGCAGGATTTTTAAACGTTTTTATATGTGGCTGTTACTTATCAGGTATCTTCTTTTCTTCTTTTTTTATTCAATATGATTTTTTATTCAATTCCTCTCACCCCATTGGTACGTAGCCAAGATGTCCAAACAAAATCCCACCGATTATCATGTAACCGTCCTAGAATTGCTCATTTGAGAAATTTCTTTTCGTCGCAGGAAGAGACTATATATACACTTTGATCTAGTGCTTTGCGGGGGTAGAGGTTGTGGGGGAAGTTGTGTTTCTCGCTATGGTTCCCCCCCCCCCCCCNCCCCCCCCCTCCGAGGGAATTAATTGCGATCGTGGGTCGATTCGATTCTCCCCAGTCCTGCAAACAATCGGCCAATCCAAAAGACTAAATGAGGTGAGAGACGAGGGAAGAGAGTCGAAAGTGACGTTGATGTCTGTGAAGAAAAGGGGAAGGCGGCAGGCACATGCTTGATTTTCTGCCTGATAACGCCCTTCACAATGAAAGCAAAGGCGGAGGTTTCTCTCCAAGAAATAGAGACTTGCCGAGGTGAAGAACCTCGAGGAGGGGGAACCAGATTTGGGTTTGCCAAAGGAAAAGGGAAATGAAGAGGGTGATAAGGCCTGAGGGTGGGGGTGGAAAAATACATCAAGCATGATGCCAGAAAGGTGTAAGGTGTCACTTCAGGTTAGGTTTCCTCGATTGAATGACCTAATTTGTGGGGCAGGAATAATGGAATCCAGTGAAAGGATGTGCATTACAAGCTTACGTGTTGATGGGATTTAATCCAGTTTTTTAAAAGCCAGTCGAAGCTTGACGGTAAGCATGTTGTGTTGTATATAAAAATGGGATGCAAATGTTTGGCCGTTTTAAGGAAAAAGATATGTTTTATTCCGTTTGCGAACACTTTGCACACACAGATTCGCGGTAATGCTTTTAATTCCGTCACTATTCTAGGCGTACGTGGAAATGTACTGCATGTCGAGGGCTTGGGTATAAATAGTGGCTGCACTAATTTGTCAGCGGAAATGACACACATTTATGAAGAGCTTTTTGATGTGTCAGCCTACAGGTTCGCATTAAAACGTCAATGTAAAAGATGAATAATTATTTTATTGATGAAGATATACACACTTTATTTCATTTCTTGGCAACTGGTACATTTCTTACTGCTTGTAGACAGATGTGACCACTGGTCGATACCATACCAGGTGAACCTAATTTGTTCAACTCCTTCCGACCTGCTCGTTCAGCGTCGGATACCACCGTCTATAGTAATTTTATAAAAGCAGCGTTTTGTTCCCTGGATTTGGAGGAATAAAAGGGGATCTTTTCCTTCCTTTCAGATTACGCCTTCGGTCGTTGTCTGCCATTGGATGGGTCAATCGGAGACGATGACCTCTATCGGTGAGTTGACCGGTTCTGATTTATTTGGCTCCTGGCTTTTCGATTGGTAGGAAAAGGAAGAATCCGCCACAAACGACCAAACTTATCTGGTGGGGGGCCAAATAATCCGCCAACCGAGCCTTCCTTCCCATATTTTTGGGCTATGGGACATTTTGCAACTTTCTCCCACATTTTTTTGTTGCTTTTTTGGCGAATCAACCTTCTACTTTTTTTCCCTAGATTTGATCTGGACCGGAGCTCTCTACACGCCTTGGAAAATGAGATGCAACGTCTGTTCGCACTCGGATACAGATGGAGCCACATTTACACCCAATGTGTGCTCCAGGCCCTTCTCGTCTCATTCAGATACGAGTGAGTAACATAATTTGGCCAATTTAGCACAAATAATGGGGATACGTTTTTGTGTACGTGCTCAGTTTGTGTGCTGCCATTTTTTTTTAAAAGGTTGTACCCATATTCTCTATCTTTTTTTTTGAGGTCGTAAACGCCACAACGACCCCAACGTACCCTGGCTCCGTAGTTCTAAGTTGGGGGACTTTATTAACCATAAAAGCATGTTGCAGGTGGGCTATCTTTGGCGAAATGGTCTGCACACCAACAGTGGCTTCGCAGATCATTATTTTCCCAAACCCGAGAGCCTGAACTGCCCCACTAGGCAAACTTTCTACCCCTCCCCTTAAAATAAAGCCACCCCACTGTAATATTATATCCGGATCCGGAAACTGTTCGCCAAAAGAATTCATTACGACACATTGCACCCGCTTCACGCTTAATATACCCAAAAGTCTTGTTCAAACACAATTACTCCTGTTGACTTTGTGTTACTTTTTTTTGCAATTACGGACGTTTAAATATGCTTTTTTCTCTCTCCCCCTTCCCGAGTTTTAAACTTGGAAATCTCTTGATATTGTCCGAGTCAATAGTAATAACATTTTCGCTTGGCATTAGAGCCGTTGCGTTGATGTATATGGAGGGGTATAGATGGCATTGCAGGCCATTGGCGCAGTGGTCCCACAAACTTCATCCGGACGCCGCCTCGTGTTATTGCCCGGAAAGAAGAGGCTCCGGGTATTATTTTTTAGTGCCGGTACTACCGTCGGACAAGTTTTTTTTTCTGGTGGGTATGCTGAAAGCGAAATTGCTTTTCCTGGAAAGTGGGTCTTACCTTGCTGTTTGCTTCAACTGCGTGGATTTTACCACCAGAGTGATGCTTTCTTGGAGCACTTAATTTCTGTAATTGCATTGCCATGAGTGGTGCCTGAAACGTGTGTGTCTGTTCCTTGCAGCATGAGTTACGATGAGGAACTGTGCAACCAGCTGGTGGACCAAGATCTGGAAGGAGCGTTAAGGGCCATCGAAGGAGATGATCAGGTACTGCGACTTGGCAAACAAATTTTCTGAATATTACGGATAATTGAAAAGGAAGTAAGGCTTGAAAAGGAAGCGGAAGGGCCACATTTGGCATCTCAAGCTAGGGCTGCACTTATTAGGCGGCAATCTCCGTCTAGCTAAAGAAGTGTGGACCAGGAAGGTCGATACGTTCTCTCCATTTTGGGCCTCTCCAAACTGAATTTGCCGGACTGGAAGTCGAGGCTTGCCTGCTGCTCCCCATCCAGTAAAGGGGGGAATGGAAGGGAAAGGGGGAGGGTTCTTTCCTCTGCTGGTGTGGCAGTTGCCAGCCATGAATAATTGAGCAGGCGGCCGATGTACCTGCTACAACACTAATGGGAGGAGGAAGACTCTCTCTCTGCTTCTCTCGGGCTTGAATCATTTTCTAGGGAGTCTCTTCAGTCCACCCAAAACGGGTTCATGCACCACTTGCACCTTACAAACTTGTGAAATATTTGACATTTTCATATACAGAAAGTGGACCCATTGGACCTGGCTGTCGTGCGGTTCACTCCAAGTGCCAACGAGCCGCACTCTGAATTTGCTGACGAAGTTTACTTTCCGACCGTTCAAGACCAACAGGACAGTGCAGATGATATCGAGAAGAATGGTAAGTACGACTCACCGTTAAGGTGTTATATATTTTTTGCAAATAACTCTTGACGGAAAGTTATAATTATGGCCTGTGCGTGACAGTGTATGGCAACAGGTGAGGTGATAGAACAAGCCAAAAATTTTCTCGCGTGATGGCCGCCACAGGGGGTCACACCCCACCTGAAAAAAAGCCTTGTGTACCACCTGTTGAAGAATAATCTGTATCCCGCACTTATTTCAAGTGCAGGGTGTACAATGAGGGGTTGGGGAATCCCCTAGTGGCAGTTAAGAACCTCCCCATTTTCCCTGGGTCCAATCCGGGCGATTAGCATCGCCGTAAATCAAGCCTCTCCCAACGGCAGTCGTTAATAGTTAGGAGGGCGCGTTACAAATGGGCTGCAAGTGCAACTAACATACGCCACGCAGATTATTTAAGCTCATTTATAGTATGGGAGGGGAGGGGGAATATATCGAGGGTGGCTGCCACGTAATAGAATTTGAGTGAGGGGGGAGAGAAGAGTAGTTATTATCTTTTGTTGGAAGCATCTGCGGTTCTTGGATTGGGGGAGAGTTATGCTATTATTATGATGTGGGGGGGGGGGGGGGAANGGAAATGATTAGTTTCTGTAGGAGGGATATGGGTTCATGACTAGGTGGCCTTGCTGGAGAAGCAACAAATTACAGTGATGAGGCAGCCAAGTGCCACTTATCGGCCAGGAGAGATTGACATACAAGCACGCCAAGTTATATGGCCCTCATTTGAATGGTCGATTTTTTTTTGGTTGGAATAACCTTGGGTCCAAACGTGGTCGATGGGAGGTAATTTATTTCGGATCACACTATCATTTTGCTGCAGGTAAAAATTTTACTTTTTACCTTTTACCTTTTAATGGTTTATCCTGAGCACGCAGGCAACCCAAGAGCCAGAGTTGTTCGCCAGTTCACATAAATGTCAGGAGCTAACAGTCGAATTTACCCTCCCCCCAAAAACGACAATACGCGCCCGATTAACTCGCAACATATTCCCACTGAATATTCATGAATTAAGAAAAACAATATACCCGGCGCATCAATAGCAGCTTAACCAAACACAACTTAATGACTAGATTAAAATTCAACAGGTACTGCAGTGTAAGCACATCATGCAAGACTAAGAACCTAATTAGGCATGCACCCTTAAATAAACCAACCAAACAAACCGGTCACATCGACACCGAATATTTTTTGCCACGTAATCAAGCCCAGGATTAAAAATTTTCCGGTTTTTCCGGGGGACACTCACCAGATCCTTAAATATGCCAGAGTTGGGTCGCGAACTGTGTTTTTTTTTTTCTTTTTTTCAAAAAAAAAAAATTCTCGGTGTTGCCAGGGGGATCAGAGAGAGGGCATTTACAAGTAGCCCCTGCGAGAATTTTAGAGCAAAACGGCGCCGGGTAATTCCTACGCCATTGTTATTTCAAGAAGAGAGGCCCCCGGACCGTTGATGAATAATTCGGAGACTGTTGCGAGATGACACGAGGCTTGCACCTGCATTGCGACTTCATCTGTGCTGCTGGAATTAAAACGCGAGCTGGGGACACACATACACACTAAAAAAATTTGAATATAATGCTGCTGGTTAGAATAGGCTGGGGCTTTTCATCACCTAATTTTAAGCTTGTTTCGGACAAGCACAAAAAAACTAGGCTGGGGGGGGGGGTTGTTAACCTCGATTAGATGGGTCGTGTAATTTTTATGAGGGTTGGGAGTGCGGATTATGTTGTTAATCATGTCACTTTTGCAGCGGTACATGTCGCGTGCTGTCTGATCTGACGTAATAACTTTCCGTTTAGTGCCAGGATTTTTTTGGGGGGCAATTGCGGAACGTTTGTGCCTTGATCGTTACAAATGCGGCTCTGGGATTATTTCGCATATTTTTTGCAATATTTTCCTTCCTTTTTTCAGGTCCTGGCGAAATCAACTACTACCCTTCATCATATGACGACGACGACGGCGAGGACATGGCTTTTGGACGGAACAAGAAGATTGACCGGTCATTGTCGGAGAGCGTACACTTTTCAAAGGACTACAACACTCCGGATGGGTTTCGGAAGGGAGTTGAGGTGAAATGGAGGAAAAGGTCTAATGATTTTCCGAGTGACGCTGATGAGGTACGGATGGGGAATTGATGCTAATATGTACTGGCAGTAATAAAGCGTTGGCTTATAATTGTGTGCGACAGTGTTGGTAGCGTGATTATTATTTGCGGATTCAATAGAGAACCACTGACCCATATTAAATTAGCGCATATTACAATCTAGTTTAATGGGAGTCAGAAGTAGTGCCGACAAATAATAATTATTTGTACTGATGAAATTGTGTGCATCCGTAAACCCGTTCGACAAATATTTGTTTAGCAGACAAATATTAGTTTGACATTAATTTGAATGGCTATTTTTTTCTAAATTGAGTTACATGTTGTTTAAATCCGACTGCCGATATTGAAATTCACCCCAGCGCATGTGCCCTCCCAAAAATATGCGATAAACTGAATTGGACAATCCATCCCCCACAGGAGATGCTGAGCCCAGAAGAGCTGATGGAGCTGGCCAATTTTGTGTACGGAATTGAAGGCGGCTACGGTCGAGAGAGAGTGATGCTGCCGGAAGAGGAAGACGACTTGGCCGAGATGGAAGAGTCCGAGCGAAGTGGTCCTGAAGAGCTGGAGGAAGCAGCAGATGACGCAGTCTTTCTGGACGGCCCTCTTGGACTGAACGAGGGAGAAGATGAGACCGGAGGAGGAGAAGAGGAAGAAGAAACGAGTAGCAAGCCCATGTACACCGAAGGAGGACTGATTATTTTGCCAGACGACCAGAGGCAACAACAGCAACAACAACAGGAGAACGAGGAGTACGCTCAGCTTCTGGCCACACTAGCTAAGGACCAATGGGGCTTCAAGAGGAGGGAAAGGCTCGATGTTAAGAAGCCAGGACCTTTCTTTCAGGTGAGATAAAAAAAGGACTCTTGCAAGGGCCTGCAATGCGGACAGAATAGGTTTTTGCGGAGCTGAACTAACATCTCATGTCTGTTGCTTGGTGTGCAAGATAATATTTGGGCTGGTTTTCGTTGGTGCAGGGTATTACGTTCAATATTATTTTGGCAGCCATAGCCCTAACACACAAATCCGGATTAAATTAAATAGTTGTCGTATAAAAATAAGGCTGATCACTTCCTTTCCAGATATCATTTCATATATTGTGCAAAATGTAATTGAACCTTTTCTGACTTGACACTCGATTGGCTGTGCCTTTCTCTCGCCCCAAATTTTACCTCCATTGCCTGATTTTTTGCGACAGAATATAGAAAAAAGTCTAAACCTATGTGTTAAATATGAATTTATGGTGATGCGAAGCATTTGCTGTTAAAATACTGTTGGACATGAAATCATGTCTGTGCAAAATTAAAATCATGCAATGACATTCTAAGCTGCATCGATCAGATGCTTCTAATTTGGTCGATTTTATTCCATTCTATCAATAATTTCACTGCTATTCTGCTATGTAAGGAAGTTAGATTGATAAAAGCCTAAAGCCTTAGGTTTGAACCATTTTATGCAGAAAACTGAATGTAATTGAGGAAGAATTGAGAAGCAGAACACTTCTCAAATTGCTAGACAGCATTTTAAGCACACCGCACCACGAAATTACTTGACACACTTGCACTTAATGCGATGGAAAGATCCATAGTGGATCGATTGCCATGTCCCCCCCCCTCACTTATGCAGAGTATAGTAATGACCAGCTCCTGTCATTTAAAAAATTATTATTGTTTATAAAGCAAATACACGAGCTGGAATGAGGGTCAGTTGTAAGATAACAAAAAGAGGTTGTGTCAACTCGAATTACAGAAAAAAATATGTCATTATAGTCACATTATGCAGGCCTATCACGAACGTACGTAATTTGAAATTTTGCATAATCTACGAGTAGTTTCATGTAACCCGCCTATTCGAGATTTTCTCCGAAGTTATGTTCATGCAACCGGTACCTAGAAGCGACACGCCCTGTCAGGCCACGCAGATTATCCCATTAACAAGCATGACTCGTAACGACCGCAATACCCTCTAATTGACCAGACATCGGACAACGACGGCAGCGGTCTCAAGTCCTACCTCCGAACCCTGACCGAGGAGGACAACGAGATAAGCAACGCTCACGGCCCATCAGACGAGTACGAGCCCATAGCCGAAGACATGACCCATGACGGTAAGTACACTTGATGATAAGATTTACGGGCCCTCCCTTTAATAAAAGCCAACGCCCTCTCTGTACAAACCACGCGCAGTACTAGCAAAATCCGGGCTCCAACTCCGGATCGAGCTGCCGTCTAGCGAGCCTGAGCTGCACTCGGTGTGTGTGTGTGTATCCGGGGGAATGATTTATGGTCTTGGGAGAACCATCCTGAAAGCGGAAATATTGTCCCTCCAGCTAACCAAGCACGTGGCTGGAGAATCGCATTTAACAACTTGCCTCAAACGATTTATCACCCCACTTAATGTCTTCTTTATATCTAAAAGGCCGTGCTCTCTGAAACGAGTTTTTAATCGCGTTTTCTGGAATTCGTCACAGATCCATCATTGCGTGGAGCAAAGGTAACTAAGGCAATATGATGGATTTTTTTTTTTAAATTTAAAAAAAAAAGGCGAATCCAATCAGAGTCGCATAGTGTTGATAGCATTTGCACCTTGGGCGATTATGTGTCACATTGGATGATTGCCATCTGCAGCATATGCTCACCAATTAACTCGAGTAAGGCCTTTTGATTGGGAAGCAGGAGAGCATAGTCGCGGCAGAGCAAACACAAGCGGGTGTAATATAATCAGGATCATATCGATCTATTCCTCTCTATTCCTCCCCCCGGCTTGCTCTCCCCCACCTCCCCCATACTCTCAGTCCTCCTCCTCATATCGTTTCATGGAATATTAAACAATGAATTTGTAGTCGACCGAGTGGAAAGCACGCGGAAACTTGTTTAGCAGTCGGCAGAGTGGAGAAAAAGGACCGATTTTTTTTTTTTTGAGGGTGTATATACATGTAATGGGAAATATATTGAAATTTCCATTAGCACCTGAACTATACTATTTCTGGCTGACTGGACGCTTGTACTGTATGTACAGCAGTTGGAGGTTCTCCTTGTTTCTAGAATAATAGTTAAAAAAAGAAGGAACTTTAGTTTTTGGAAATTTTCGTGATTTTGCAAGTTAGTCTGCCTCTAGGGGCCGAATGTGCCGAGTGCGTAGTTGGCCGGGTATTTTTTTGGAACATGGTAATTTGGAGGTTGGAGCTAAAAATAATAATTTAAGCAATGTTTTCGTACCACCCCAGTACACACAAGAAAAACAAGGTTGATATGTTAGTGAAACAAAACATAGTAGTTTTCCTTGGCAATTATTCGACCCGCATCGAATTTGCATGAAATTTCCATTGCACATGACCCCCTTCTATACGTACATTTTCCATGCGAAGGAAACACCTGTCGGCATTGCACACATTGGAAGGTAAGCGGCCCGTTACAAAGTTCAAGAGACAATTGCATCCCTCAGGCCACATTTTATATTTTTGAATCCCCAGCAAAAGTTTCAAGGATGAGAATTGAACTCTAGCCAAAATTATGCTTACATTATTTTTAGCCGTAATTTGAGAGTGGATGTGAAAACACTAAGCACTAAGCAGTGACCACACAAGGTTTCTATGCAATTTATTATTCCACCGGGTAAATATCCGGCACAGAGAGAGATGTAGTGAGTACACAGCAGGGGGCTTTTAGAGTATGTTGGGTGGGGGTGTAGGATTAGAACTGGCCCACCCCCCACCCTCTGCCTGGGGGAAAAAGATGAGTCCCAACTGGGGAGCTTTTAAAACTGTTTCTTTGCTCATTCGCCCCAATGTTAACTTGTAGAAAATTTCTAATTAATCCGGGGGCCGACCTGAGCTTCCGCTGGAGACCATATCCGGATCCCAGCAGTATGATATGCCTCTCCTGGTCAGTCGCGGTCAGAAGAATTTGACCATCCCCTTCACAGTGTCCACACCTCCCAGGAAAAAAGGGGGAGATAAAAGAGCTCACATTTTTAAAGCTTCAGGCGCTTTAAAAAAGTCGGGAGCGACTTTATAGGGAGTGTACAGGGTGTCAGAATTTATGTTTAGTTTACAAAATTCGTATTTTTTAAAAGAATTTTCAAGGCACATTTTTCACATTCATTTAAGCAGGCCTTCTAGACACCCTGTACCCCATAGTTTTTTTGTCCTTTCTTTTTTTATATATACACGACGAGTAGAGCGGTGTATCTGAAGAGAGGTCCCACAAAGGAGTGGAGGGCGGATGCGGACCAAGCCGAGGATCCTGTATCGGTGTGAATGCAGGCCTGCTGCCGGTTGCCCGGGTTACCTGGAGGACCAGGTGCTTAGGCCGCATGCATACTGTACATGGGGATGGGGGGGGGGGGGGTACTGGGAGGGAGGGAGGGAGGGGGACTCCAGCAGCATAGGTCGATACCGCTGCTGCTGCTGCTGCACATTATTATGTAGCCTACTGCCTCGACCCCCCCCCCCCACCCTCTCCACCATGTCTGCAGTCTCCATTGTGCAGCAGGCACAACCCACCCAGAACCCACCCCATCCAAAACCGTACTATACACGCACTAGTTGTAGTGGGGGAGGATTAACATTAATGTGCTGGACGGATGGAGGATTGCACGAGTAGTTTGCTTAGTGCATTGACCAGAAATCGGGGGTGTATTCAGGGACCAGGTTTCGACCTCTTGAACTAACTCTGAACAAACGTAGGCAGGGGGATTTGACATGTCGCAGAACACTGTACGGATCTTCTTAAAAATTCAGCACATTGTTGGCTATCTACAATAGTAGGTCATTATCATGCTATCTCAGGTTGTCGCCAATGTTAAAATGGTAAATTCCTATTAACAATATATGGAACATTTTCACCTCTGATGAACCGCCCATTGGGCAAGGTCAACTGGGCCGTGAAAATACTCTCTAAATTTATGAAATTCCTGTTTTCTGAAGGATTCGTAACCTGGTTTGGATAATGTCATACACTAATTGATTGACTTACGCATAATTGTGTGGATACAATGAGTATTCCTTGCATTATGGTGTATGGCATGGGACGTAATTAAGCGCGGGTCTCGTCATAATTATTTCACGGACAAAAGGACATTGTGGAACTTTGCAACATGCAGCATGACAAGTAGACTCAAAAGAGAGGGAGGAAATATTGGGAACTGCAAAACTGCATGCCGATATTTGCGACCGAAAAGTATATTGCCATATACTGTGAACCTGCATCTGGAAGAGGGAATAATTGTGTGCCATATTGCATCGGACTCTAGCCTGGAGCCAAGTTTCATCTGTCAAAAACATGGTTGGCCAGCTATGATTTTCTGCAGCAAGAAAGATGCGCAGATAGCCCGGTATAGGTGGAAAAAAAACCCTGCGTAGATAATTAAATCGCAAGCACATTTTGGGGCAAGGCCAAATGCGATGCTTGCAAAAGACCCGAAATAATGTAACTCTAGCCTGAAACATTTAACGCTCAAAAATTGAGCCCTTTTCACCGGACCGCGTCACTCTTTGAAAAGAGCTACTCTTAAATATTTAATAAACAGGGACCAGGATATTAAAACTGCAGAGCCGCATGTGTTGATCCGCACTCCAAATACTGTACTTTTGCGAATGGAAGTTGATTGCATGACGCGTAGCTGCTGGGAGGCACCTGTGGAGCTAACAGTACAGTACGTGTGTATACATATACATGCATATACACACAGCAGCAGCATCCAAGCCTTGTCCTGGCCGCATTATTACCATGTCGAATATTACCGGGAATGAAGTGCTTTGTGGCCTGGCCGATCATAAATCGTAGGACCCGTCCAATTTGATGGAGCTTCCCTCGCCATTTGTGATGCCTTTCAACCCATAACGTATTTTCGAATTCAAACAAGTCTGATGCACTGGGTGGCTTTCCTCTCACTTTGGTGCTGGGCATCATTAGAGTTGCTCTTACCTAGGGGCGGTGTTGCGGAATGGGCGTTGTCTGGAACCTCGAATTAACAGGGGAAAAATAAATAGGTTGCAACAGGGATATGATTTAAACCGGCGGATATTTGCAGTTGACTCGGCCGTTAATGTAAATAGTGTGCTAGACACATTCGGTATGTATAGACAATATTATAACTTTGGGAAGAATAATGAAATTTTATTAAATTAATTAGTTTGCACTATGCTAACCCATGTTGACATAGTGATTTTTCATCATCTGTGACTGCACCCCACACTACTATTTTTCAGCGAATACTGGGCAGGCATGTGCAAATAGTATATTTTAATAACAAGAAACAGCTCTTTCCCGATACTATAATAATGTTGCACTGTGCAGTATGTTGATAATGGAAATAATCATATTGAGTGCGATCATACGATCTTTACAGTATATAGGTACATCCTTACAAAAGCAAAGCAAATTCTGTGTGAAACTGCAGTTTGTCGATGATGACTAAAACAAATGCGTTTTGTGAGCGTTGGGTTCATCGATTTACACGGCTCCTTTCCTTTGGGATGGGTCTTACAGTATACACCCCACTGAAGAACCAACCCATTGCTTTTCAAGTGGCCTTTCCAGACCAGGACAAGAACACTCATATCTATAACATAGATTCAAAGAAATTGCCTCATTTTTTTTTTTTTTTTTTGCAATCCCTTATATTTTTAGCGGCCAATATCAGATAACTCCAGGTATTGGAAACTGGTCGCATGCCCCTGACTGACAAACCTCAGGACTTGCGAATTGTCTAATAGTGTTCTCCTGTGACTGGAATCAATAACGGTTCCGAAATCACGAACGGGCGAGGACGTATCGATGGACAATCGATGTGTTCTGGCCCAGTTTTTCGCTTGGTCGGCCCGATTGGTCAGGCCGAATTCAGGGGGACCCGGATTCCTTTTTTCCTGTTTACTCAGTCCGATAGCCGCGAGGGAGACTCGTCTATATATACGTACTATAAAAAAGAGACAGAAGCTGTATGTGCTCCTTTTTTCCGCAGTCTCTTTTTACCTCTCTTCTATGTGTGTGAAAAGAAGGTAAAGGTATAGTGAAAAGAAGGAAGTGCGGAAACAAAAGGAAACCAAGGCCCTAGCTCTTCTCTTTTCCTTTGAAACCCAAGTCCGGGCCGAAATGGGTTGTTTTGAACAGAGGTCTTGCCAATTGGCAGTCGCATCCGGATTGCCCGTAAGGACACCTCGACAGACTCGAGTTACAAGCTGCCAGCATGTTGCTTCTGTTTCCCAAGAGAAGCCCTAGCATTTTCTGTTGCCTAGGCGATCCTCACCATGTTAATCTCGGATTGTGCTCCGTCTATCGCGGCCCTTCCAGCCCTGTTGCCTTTGTCTTCAGATATAAACTGCGACACTACCAGACAGCCTGCAGAGAGAGGCGGGGTACGTTTGCGGAATAATATATATAATTATATGTACAGTACATGTGAGATGTAAATTGCATGAATTGCCGCCGGTGCGTAACCTGTTATTTTACGTCAAGTTTATACGGCTGGCGCTTGATTATCATTGTAGCAGATACACAAACCAACGGATGACTCGCACTGTTAATGCTACAAGAGGAACCATGTACCATGTGCACATCTCACTAATATCCGGCCTTGTGTATACTTTATTTTGTTCCACGCCAACATTTTCGCTAAATCAACTTTGCTGGTCAAATAATTACTGCGTGGAAAAATTGATGCGGATAGAAATACAACACTGATGGGGGGGGACGCATGGTAAGACTTGTGCACACAAACAATGTTACGTGTCATTTGGTGTGTTTTTACACCGTGCATGTAGGCCAATGTTTCATTTTGTTTTATAACAACAGCTCTAGGGCAATATTGGCAGTATTGTCCAGCATCCATTTTCGCTCATTTATTGTGTATCTGATATTGCACGAATAGTTAGCTGTATAACAAGAAGTGATAAAATATTAATAAATCCCAAAAAACCACAACACGACAAAATTATGCAACGTTGCGCTATTATAACTTGCTGGTGTTGATTACACTTGGTGCACCTCAATTTCAAGAATGACCAGTATAATCATCATTGCAAATTCCATTGTAATTTATTGACAACTCAAACGGACAACATAATAAAGTGGCGCATAATATTATTACAGTGGTTGAAATAAGTCATGCAGCTAGTTTAATATTGCAGCACGAAATGGTACTGTACATGATTAAACCCGGAATTACTCCACGCAAAATTGCAGATTCATGCACTGTAAGTTTACTCGAAATAATACGCAACCTGCTAATTCTCTCCCCCCCCCCCATCCCCCATGTAATAATAATAATAATAATATATTTCATTGAAATGGAGGCCTGCAGTCAACTCCCAGGATTCACTCCTCTCTGCATTTACATTACAACGCATTCCAAGAGAAGCACCTTGACACCACTGAGTAATTATTCCCCTCAAGCTGCACTACCCGTACATTATAATCCATGCACTTACACGCAGCCACAATGCTTCCTAGTCCTCGCTGAGTACATGCACAGTGATTATTAGAGAGAAAACGTAATCCTATAGTGGCATTTTGGAGCGAGGCAGGCTGGAAGGAGGATCTGTGAAAATAAAGCTCTATGTGCGCAATGTGTGATTCTCTTTGTCGTCCCTGGCAAAAGCCGAGGATAGCACTTTTTTTTTTTGTTGTTGAAAAAGGCTTGCGTTTTGGGTAACCTGAAGCGCAGACACGCCCACATTTTCATTCCCCCCTATCTCCCCCCCTTATTTTTTTTTAATATAGTGTGCGTGTGACGCACATCCAAAAAGCCTTGCAGTGGTGTATATATCCCAGGTGCAGATTTGCACCTAGGTTAATGTACAATAAAAATGGGGGGAGAGGCATAATATCGGGGAAACTGTTTTTCCACTCGATGATTCAGTCGTCGGCCAAGTGCGCAAAAATGAGTCGGATTGTTTTGAACCCCGGACTTTTTTATGCAAATTAACGAGTTGATTAGGCCTGTTAATTGATTTTGTCGCGCCAGGTGTAAGCCTATACCACGAAACGGTTGGGTAAACCATCGAGCTGAAAACTTGGAATTTAAAAAAAAAATGTATTGTATTAATAAATAATAAGAGCGCGTATGACAGATTGGAAAACAGCAGGCGTCGCTTGGTAGTTCACCTGAACTGGGGCACTTCCTTTGAAGCCCTGCCGGAAGAAAACCCAGCCGATTTGACGGTTAATTACAGACAGGGAGGCAGTGTACTGCAGGCAGGCAAGGCAGTCCAAGGCTCATTTAAGCAGACATCAAGTCGGTCTTGACGGGGCTTCGCTTTTGCATGAATGGATTCGGACCACTTTGAACCCTGGTCCCCAAAAGGGAAGCTGCTCCTTTGACTGACGGACGTCCACGACTCGATCCCAAGCTGCTTTTACCTTTTGCTAGCCGCACCAAAAGGGACCCGACCCACATCCATCCAAAATGGGGGGTGCACAGGAGGGACTGGAAGAGACGAGAGAAAAATAGACACAACTCTCCTTTTATATGGGGAGGATATCACGGATAGCCCTATCGCAGACTGTATTTTGAAAGGTGCTCTCAATAACACTAGTGAGATTGTCCGCTTAATAAAAAAATGTAATAACTTGTTAATAACGCGAGCGAGGATGGTTTCTCTAACTGCATGCATCAAATTGGAGGGTTTTTCTTATAGTATTAATATAATTAGCCTGGTATGAAGCTTCTACGAAATAGGTCGGAACAGGAATATGACAGAATATTGTCATGACGACAGAATAATCCGGTATTGTTCACAGCCAGGGGCGACCGCTGTTCCTGGAATTATTGACAATGAGTTTCTAACTGGAGAGTGACTTTGCTGGAAAAGCTGCTTATTGCAAAGAGTTAATGAAAGGCGTTTTTTTTCTCCATCCCACGCTCTTCTCTTTTTAAAAGTTCTGTATCTAGGCGGATGCTGTTGCCTTATTGTAAGGCGGCTAACAAAACAGGAGTGGGGGAATGGGAGGGGGGGGGGGGTCTAAGACGAGAGCGGAAGAATTAGGCCCTGAGCTGTGCGGAAATTATTTCTGGCAGTCGGCAAGAAAAGCAAAAATGTGGCTGCCATGCAACAGCCTCCAGGCTACTCTTCATTTTCCGGAGAGAAAATTGATGCTGCCAACTATAAAGGGAGGATTTTCAGTTTTAAAGAAAAAAAATGTTGGAGGAGAAAGGGCGTTTGCGTATGGATTCTAGCAGAATACATTTAAAAAAAAAAATGTAGTAGGATTTTTATATGTCGCCCAGTTCCATAGAAACGGTGAGGATGGCTGGCAAACGAGGTGGGGTTTTCCTTCATCTGAAAACTGACTCCGCCCCTTAACCGCCTCGACCATCTCCTGGCCTGCTGGCGACATCCTGTTGACAGGAAGTGGGGAATTATTTCCGCCAAACTTCAAAGTTGCTGGCTTTTAAAAGCGCGCGCCCGGAGTCCACCTCCATTCCCCCCCCCCNCCCACCCCCCTTCAACCACCCTCACATTTTAGCCCCCACCAACATCCCTTCCAACCCCCACCTCTACACCTAACTTCCATCCAGTTTTGGTTATGACTGCAAGTTGGGCAAGTTTTCAGTGCAGGAAAATCGGTGGTCGCGCGGGTTCTAATTGGGATCTCACGACTACATGGCTTTTTCGTTGCTCAGACTCTCTCGTGCCAGAGGATTTGGCCAAGGGATAAACTAACCATACCCTTACAGGAGGAGGTACAAAAAGATGCTGCAATAAATAAATAAATAAATAAATAAATAAATAAATAAATAAATAAATAAATAAATAAATAATCAGAATCAGTGAGTTGAAATTCGCCAAAATTTGACATCTTCTACTGCAATTTTTAATGAACATGCGGAAAATGTAGGTTGCTAAAATCCTTTACTTGAAGTATACACGCAGGAAATTCATTGCAGTCAATTGAATTACAATTTAACTGTATGCCGCAACAGGCTATATAGTGGTGAGTGGTGACAAATAATGATTGGAGCTTATTTGGCATGTTTTAGGTTGGGGGGGGGGGATTTAACGGGCTTGTCCATACTCTAGGAGTGATTAGTAATTTCTGGCGCAGATTACATAAGTTTATGCTTCATGCCTCGATTTAGAGAGTGTTTTGGAACATAATTTACGGGTTATGGACACATATTACTACGTTTCATTCAACGCAAACAGTCAATGTCGACCCGATTAAGCGTAGGATTCGAACCGACGTCCTGCTTGGAAACGTTAATTGGCAGCTCAAAAATTAATTCATAAAACCATATTAATTACACTGCAAAAAATGTTACATATTATACACAAAGCGAATAATATTTTTTTCCGCTGCATATGCACTTGGTACTACATGCTGGCCGATTCCGAAGTGATTAAAAGTTTGTCTAAACCTCCCGAGCATAGGAAGTGTGAAGCAGGAATACGCACAACGCACACGATTCTGTTTGGTCTGATGAAATAAAACCTTTTTTTCCCCCCGAGGTCTTGCAGTTCACACACAAGTATATTCATACATAACAGTATATGATACCCGCACTCCACCAACCGAGTGCTTAACAATAGTCTCCGTTAAGCCTATTACTCGCGGTGCACGACCATGTGGGCGATTCAGAACTCTTTCCAGATGAGTTGTCGATTCTGTTCATGCTTTTAGACCACCTTGACCCGAACTGACGCAGTACTCGATGTGACCATACGACCACTTGCAAAAATCATTGTTGACAAATTGGCTACATTTGTTACGAATCGGTTAGGTTGAGTTGTCAATGGTTTTTTTAAAGCACAACGACAGCCTTTCAGAATATATGCCATTTCCTCGTCATATAAAAGCCCGTGACAATATGAGAAACCAGTAGAATTCACCTCGTCTCTTTTTTCCATCCGCCGAAATGTGTCATATCGATTTGAATTCTTGGGGTAGGATATCCTTTGAAACAGTTCGTCTCCTCCCCAACCTCCGACGATCCCCCTCCATCTCCTACCTCCCCCCTTACTTTCCAACCTCCATTTTACCTGTTGAAGCGTCCTCGTCTGCAAGCCTCCGGTTGCCATGGGGACTGTCAGCACTGGCTGTCACAACAAAACTCTTCCCTATGGCCTTCCCTGACAGCAGCCTCCAATCAGAGATCGTCCCCCTTTCTATAAGATATAATCACCTAACGAGTCATACCTGGGCACCGGGAGAGTTAGAGAGAAGGTTATTATATTACCTGTAAGTCTGGACATCAAACGCCAGCTAGAGTTACGGTACCTAAAACTTTCATGATTATTATCACAACCAAGGACATCCGATTTATTAAAAATTTCTGCTATGTATTGGAAAAAGTATTATTACACCGTGCTACTTTCATAAGGTCACACTATATATTTAAAAAAAGAGGATGGAAATTCAACCATGAACGCGAGTAACATGATTATGTTCTGCCATTGAAGTCAGCAGGGCGAAATCACCTTTGGCGCACCGGAGTTACCAAATTGCACAAAGTGAATTAGACTGAACACTTGTCATGGGATTGAAAATGGCAAGATTACATTGTCTACTGGGATAGGGAGAAAGTAATTACGCGTGCAGGTATGTGCACCCGGATTCCTGTACAGTTTTAAAAAATATATATAAGTGGGAGAGAGGGGGGTATATTGCCTGTAGGCTTGGCTGATCTCGGGGAGAGGCTTTGAAAAAACCGCGTTGAAAGCAGCTGGAAGAAATAATGTCCCCAGGCGCCTCGTTTCATAAATGGGAAGCATTTTCCCCTTCCACCCCACCCCACCCATCCAACCCTGCCGCACTTCATTTATTGTTGCTTCTTATTTTCATTACTGGGAAAACTCCTTTTCGATATGACTACATCTGGAAACTTGACTCGCAGCAACGCACTTTTCCAGAGGCCGTTATTAAAAACCAAACATTCTATGAACATTATTATATGAACATACTTGGGTGGTAGAGGGTGAGCCGAAAGATACTGTGCCGATGTGTTCAAAAATTAAAATTTTGTTTCTAAATGTTACAATATTTGGTACAAACACTCACAATCAGCGATGATCCGGGTTGGACAGTTGAATTTTTCAATTGGTATAGGCTTAGTGATTATAATGAAATGTGATAAAATAAAATAACTGTATATAGGCTAGTAACTTTTGGCCCACCATGCACTGGGTATATACTATAGGTTATAAAAGGTGTTCCAAGTTCGTGGGCCACTTCTTGATAACGGAAGAACTTGGAACACCCTATGCGTATAGATTAGAAAGAAAACAATATCTCGCTTCTTAAGCTGATGCAATTAGTAAACCACACTCTTAAAACACCAAGTTAACCATTAGGCTACTAATGTGATATTACCATTATGTAGTCTCAAATATTGTTAAAAATAATTCAGTTTATGAACATGTACTGGAGGTATTTTCAATCCAGGTTACCTAAAAAAAAGTAGAGCTCCGTAAATCAGAAAAGACTGGGAACAAAACCTCGGTTAATTTAGGTCTTCTGTGTACCCTTACCTCCGTACCCCAATTATCTCGGCAATTCAGATTTCACTCTTGAGCGCACTAATCCCATCTCTTTTGCCCGGATTATTATGAAGTCGCAACGTTGATCCCGGGGTGTATATATAGTTTGCCAGCTTTCCAACCCCTCCTCCTACCATTGTTGTTTTTCCCTCCCTTGCTCCTCTCACCCCCCCCCCCTTCCCAGTCTCTCGTTTTCTAATGTTGCCTTCTAAAGGGCACGGAGAAGTTAAACCTGCGAATTAATGACGAGAGGTAGTGAACTGGAATTGCAATTAGCATCAGATTGATCTTCTCCTCTGAAGGGTTTAAGTAGCTGGGGGATGGGGTAGGTACTTTCCAAGTGGATCAAGATGAAGGGATATCCATGCTCTGCAATGCAGCTCTTTCTCGTTCTGCGGAACATACTCTGCTAAATTAATGCCAGAAACTGCAAAAAAAAACATCATTTTCGTGGGGCAAAAAATTGCGAGCCACAATAATATGCATAACCTTTGTTGTAGCCTATAGGCCAACTACCCTTTTTGCTTTCTGATGGTGCTTGTCCATGATGTGCACATGGCGATGGGGGAATTGATATAGATCATAGAATAAGCTAATTTTGCGGCTCCAATAAAGTGTGAACTATAAGCGCTGTGAACCCCCCCCCCCCTCTTTTTTTGTGCGTGGGCCACCCCACACTGTAATTTGTTGATGAAATTATCGCTTCTGATGTCGGCCTATGTGTGTACTGCGCCAGGGACCTTGTCGGGGTTCATTTTGGCTTTTTGGCATAATATATGTGTTCAGATTTGACGCCCTGTGATTAGTGTGAAACTGATGATCACCTCTTTGTACAGAGTGAATCAAGAGGACGCCCCAGTTTTCGCATATTCTCAAAACCTTTTTAGCTCTATATAGTGTAAATCCACTTCCTTTCTGCCACTTTCTGCCATCAGGTTACACGCACAGTCATACAAAAAAAAACTTAGTCTGTCTGAGACACTTCATTATTGAGTTCAGCTTCTCGGGTCACCAGAATTGTTCACTTAAGGTGAAAATATTGGGCTCTAATTGGCAGGACCGAAACTTGTTAGTTAACAAGCAATTATTAGAACACCTCGCAGTGATTCTGATCCTTTATATACGTTGCTAACACGCAATTTTTGTGTGCGTTACAGAAGGTGAAATGGATAACGACGCATCATCAGGAGGCGAGTCCTTCGGGAAGAAAAACAAGACCGAGTGGGACGAAACCTCTCTGCCTTCCTCCTCCTGGGTCCAGGTAATTAATGGCGCTTAATGAATGTCTCCGCTGCTATAGTTGGCCCCTTCTTGTTTACTGGTCCTTAATAGAAAGCCCTTACGCAATATTCGCAGGTGGATGGAAGAATAATGGCTTTCTACATCTATATAAATAAAGCCGTTTGTGAGTCTGTCTGTCTCTCTGTCTGTCTGTCCGCCTGTCAACCATCATTTGCCTGCCATCTGTGCTCCACCCCCAGGCCGGGAGAGGATGGAGGTGTTGGGGGTTGACTACGGATGGCAGGCAAATGACGGTTGCCGTTACACAGGCGGGAGAGGTTCAAGGTGTTGGAGTTGCAGGACTACAGATGGCATTGGTGGCCGGACACACAGAAAGACAGACAGTTGACGGGGGTACTGGCAGGTGTTTTCTCTTCATTCATTTCTTCCCGGGCAACGCCGGGTGCCGTAGCTAGTTATTATATATTTTATTAAATATTGGCCATAAGCATTTTTGTAATAAAACAGTTAAATAAAACCAGAATTTCCAGCTTGTTGGACTATTGCGCAACGAGTGGCAGCAAAGCACTATAGGACATGCTGGAGCTTTGCCCTAAACTTGTACCAGACTGCTGGGCATGTGTATCAGATAACATTTGTGAGCCTAGCAAAACTGGCGCAACTAACTTTCACTTGACCCCCCGGCAGGTAAATTTTAGGGGGAATCAAAATTATTGCTACACCACAGCAACTCTCAGTTTTTGGAGAGCTGGAGGGTTGCAAAATTTTGCTGAAAAGAATATTTTGAGCTCATCATCAGCAGGCTCCTGACTTTATTTCCTTGGGAGTTTCTTCAGCGGAAAAAAGTAGCTTAAGAAGACTTTGCACCATTACTATGGGTTTTGCATAGATGGTGTCCAGAATAGAGTTGCTCTTGTGTTCCAACTTAAGTTGTCGGCATCCGCGGCCACATAGACATCAGCAGCATCCAAGAGCTTAGTCTGGCTTCGGATTTCGGCTCTTTGAGCCTAGGAAAGGGAGGGGGGGGGGGAGGGCACTACAGAAGGTGGATCTTGAGAAAGTGTGCCTCCAACATCAAAGGCTTTTGTGGGGGGAAACAAAAAGGAACATGGCTGGAATCAGGTTGAGGGAAGGGATGGTGGCGCTCGAGAGACCAACTCAGATACTCAATCTCCGCAAAAGGCGCCGTCTCTTGCCCGCAAGGAATTACATTCATGACATTTTGCACTTGCCTCTCACTCTCATCGCGACAGAGCACATGCTCCTTATTATCCTGCTGCTTCCTCAGGTTAATTGCATGGACTTACAGGATTTTTTAAAAATTGCAGCTACCAGACGTCCACATTTTTTGAACAATTGTTGACTAAACGTTACGATCTCATTTATTGTAGAGGGCTCTGTGTGTCCCATTGTTTGTCACCCACGTCAATTTGTCTGTCCTGTTTTTTTGGCAGTGGAGGAAGCGTTACCGTCAGAAGAAGGTGGTACCCTCTGAGGGCGACAAGGGCACCCCTGAGCCTCCTACCCAGCAGGCCACATCCGCACCCACAGGGGACCCACACCGATTCGAAGTGGTGGACACCAGCTACGCATATGTGGGCGTCAAAAAACCGTAAGTTGACCTCCTCCATTTTATTTAGGGAGCGGGGGCACTGTAGACCTGACCAAATTGGACGTTACTCCCAATTTTTGGGTTAATGCTTGTTTTGGGAGAAAGGGAAGCCCTTGGTTTGAAAGTACGCTATTTATCTGTCCGATCCATTGAGTTCGAGGACAAAAGGGACAAAACTTTTCCGTTCGTTTGTCCCGGTTTTATGAAGCGGAAACTAGGGAAATGCGTTGATGAAAGTCTCATCAGTTTGATTTACCCCCCAGATTATAGGAACCGTGTTGACGCATTTCTTTTTGTGCACAGAGCATGGTTTTTTGGTTTGGAAATGAATAAAAATTTTGGGTGGGGGGATAAGGAAAGAATAAAAGAGGGGGGGTTGAGTAAATGGCGATTGGCCAACTGCTGGGGTCCGGCAAAAGAGCCCGGGCCCCTGTGTCTACAAACTGCCTGCTGTCGAGGGAAACATGGGAAACGGAGGTGGCAGAGCGAGCAAATATTTGCAGAGCGAATCGGCACACAGCTACCGGAAAGATTCCGGACCGTGGATCCGTTTTTTTTTTCAGCTTCCCCCAACATTGTAACATAAAGGAAAATTTCATTTTGGATAATAACTCCGGCTACACCTGAACTCTAAATGATATGTACAATACCTGCCAGGGGTTTGGACTTGGACATGGGGATGCCCTAGGTGATGTTCGGAAACATTATACATTTAGTCTGTTTTGACTCGAAGCAGATGTTGTATAGCTTCCTGTTTATTGTTCCCGACTGCATAATGGGGGACTGTGCCACCTACTGCACCAATTACACTCATAACGGGGAGGAAATGGACAAGCGTTGGCGATGAATATTAAAAGCGCACCAACAAGTGCCACATATTATGCCAGCTAGTACTGCATTTTGCAATATTAATTTTACACGAATATTTTCGTGTCGTCCATTTTTTTTAGTCGGATAGCTGCAGGAACCGGTTTCAAAAATTGTTGATTGTACCCCGATAATAACACAGTGTTGATCGTTGATGCATAGAAATGGTCTGGTATATGCGTACCAATCCGCAGGGGGTCCTTTTGGGTTAAGTAGAGGCACCTGCTCGTGATGGACTGGCATGGTTTGCAAAAAAACAAGGTTTGCACACACCAAAAAAAAAAAAAATCCGTGGCCGCATAGTGGTAATCGAATTCTAGGCTGGAGCTGAGGTTGCCACACTTTTTTTTTTCCACCCCTCACTACTCCCCGGTTCCATTTTGCAGTCGAGTTGTATTTCAAAGCTGGAAGCTGGGTTTCGCATGTAGGCAACTGTGCAACGGTATTCAATAGGGCCAATGAGTAAGCTGGGGCGCGCTTGTGGTTTACCCCACCGAACCTGCGGACTTGTGCAGGGCACACATACGCCAACCATGTCCGGTTCCAACAGTGGGGGAGGGGTCCTTCTTTCACCAGCATTAGAGGCCACAAATCAAGCTGATTTTTTTTTGAAAAAAGAGGGGGAAATATAGTGTATGTTTGGTTAATGTATGGGAGGGTTATTACGGGCTCATGCTGAGAAATTGCACGTTGTGCTTTTTCCACAAAAAATAGGTAAAAACTCATTATCATTAGAGGGCAATTGAAAAATATAACCCGTACTGGAACAGTGACCTTAGTGAATTAAAAGTAGTGATTGACCCCACCTCGAGGCATACCAGTACAGTGTGTACCAGCTGGCGAGGGCCACGTCACTCGCATATGTTGAGTACAGCTTTTCTTTGCGATTGTCAGTTGGGATCTGTGCTCAGTGCAGTGAGGATGATTTTCTGAAGGTTTGTACCTGCAATTTTTTTTTACTGTCGGGTAATTGGCTGCACCTGTGGCACCATGGCCATCCCTGGGAAAAAAAAATTCAAGCGCATGTGAGAGAATAGCTGGAATTCCTATTATACGAAGTGGGTATAGGGGCATGCATGACGTTGGTTAACCGAGTACATGTTCTGCGTCACATTAATAATCGATCACCTGTCAATATTTATAGCTGGTAAAATGGAAAGCCGGAGGGATGCTGATGTTGATACCGACAGCACATTGATCGGTGTCATCATAATATCAGATGCAAGTGGAGGAAAGACTGGAGAGTAGTGGTGGGGACTTATTAGGTTTTTTTATTTTGTTGAAAAGCAACCCCCCTGCCAACAACCCCCCCCTTTAACTTTCGGATGAATCGAATAACAGTGGAAACGGAGTGCGAAAAGGAATTCTTTGATCTGGGAGTCTGGGGGAGGAATTTCCGGGTCCCGGAGCGCAAATTCCGGGTGCACTCGTGCGACGGACCTCGCCTCCTTTGTCGCCAACTTGCTTTCGATCTGCCTGATGTGCCCTAGCTGCATGCACTTTTCTGCACTCGACGGGTACATCCCATCACACGCATTCCGACAAGGTCCAGGGATATTAATTTCTAGGATTTCAATCTAGGCTGTGCACCACACACACGGGCTTTTCAGACGCGTAGTTCGAACCTGGTTTCATATAATAGGCGGCGTGGAAATTTGATGGATGGGAAAGTTGAAGTGACCCTCTGTGATATTGGGATCGTGTAATAAACCGTAATCGAGTGTTGGATGTACCTGCGTGGAAAAATTACTAATCCGCATTATTTGGGTGATTGCGACAGAAATGTGCGTCATTTTTAAAAAATACCAGCCGTTTATACAGGTGCAACCGCACTTGAGTATAGCAAAAGGTCAAAAGCGGTATAACCTTTTACAATCTAGTATTGCTTATTTTCATGCCCTTAGGGCTTCAAAGAGAGAGAGAGAAAAAAGGGGTACAAATCGGAGAGTCAATCGCTGCACTTTATTCCTCTCAACCTCTTTTGAAAATGCGATTCCTTTCGAAATGGGGAACTGAAATTGAGACTGTTGATCAAAACATGTCTGTTTCGTTTTGCTACTGACATGTGATAAACTTCAAAAGCGGATATCTTGCAAATATGGGCACAAAAGAACCCGGGTCTGGCAATCCTGGGGATCAGGAGCCACACATGCGAATAGAATTATATGCCCGTGAACTCTTTTTCTTTTTGAGAAAACTAGGTTTATATAAAAGCAGGATGTTGCATTTCCCAGGCGATGGATAGGTCCAACTTTTTTGAAAAAGGATTTTAGCTAGTTGTGTGCCACTTTCAGATTTTTTTTAAAAAAGAGGGAGGGAAAGACTCGTACCATATTGAAGAGCTAGACTCTGTGATCGAACTTTTATAGGTCTTTTCTAGACACATGTTAGGCCAGTTGGCACATACCGCAAAATTTGTAACCACCTGCAAGTGCGGCCCGATACGTTTTATAAGCATCAAAATACAAACCGTTACGTCTTGCTTCAAGATAAGTCATAACAAAAAATCTGATGAAGGTGAAAACCCAGTGTGTATGGAATGCATAGAATATTTTGGTATGGAATTTGCGTCCTTGACCATAATTCATCCAGCTGCTCTATTCAAAGGCCACCTTTGCCTCGTTAGCACATATGGCGAACTTACATAACCATCGTTGGTTGTCACGCAGATGCAGTCGGGCCACAGTGTGTACTATAATTAAGTTATCTTTCCATCTTAATCATAGCAGAAGGACTAGTGGGATCCGCACAGGATTTGATGAGCGATGGTAGGTTATCAGCAGATTAGGCGCTGAGTAGATGGAAGCATGTCAAGGTTTAACGACAATAATGTTCTTTTGCAAAAGTGTGGTTTCATTTGTTAATGCGCGATCACTAGGGGAAGCCCCAACAGGTTCAGATTTAGCTTCATTACGACGGAAATCAATTAGGCGCGATTTGGTGAAGTGAGAGTTGCATTGCGGGGATCATGCGGATTAGTAATAATCAGAGTGATAAGGATTTATCTACCGGGCTTGTGAGGGGTGGCTATGGAAAAAGTGTGGGAGGAAAGCAAAAGGCAGGGACGGATTTACTTACAAAGGATGTGTCTTCTTTTTTTATCACTATAGGTTCAAGTCGTACAAGGAAGGCAAGGAGTTTGTGACATTGCTGGCTGATCTGCTGCCAATACCACTATCGGCGCTATCCAATGTCAGGTAAGGACTCATTATTTTTATGCACTGCATGACACCCAGTCTGTCACGACATGTGTGCATTACACTGGTAAAATTTTACACATGCAACATGTGCAAATTGCGAACGAACGAACCAGATTCCCTATAGTCAATGTACTTGAATGACCTATGAGATGTCCGTTTTTCGGTTAAATTTTGGAGTCTAAACTTTATGGTACGGACGCTGTTGGCGGTTTTATCCTCGCAAAATAGACTGTACTGCGGATACAAAATCCAGGGCAATTGGGACCGCATTTTCCCGGCTCACTAAAGGTTAGCATGTTGTTATGAACAGAGAATAAGCTGTACATAATGGATGGATGCCTAAATGAGAGGCTGGAGTGCTAATTTGGTCCTCTCTTCAGATTCTCAACATGGAAAATTTGATAGATTGTAATAGACATGAGAAATAAGCATGTTACATTTTTCTCATCCGTACATGAGAATTTGTTTTTCGTGTGATGCCAAATTAACTTTTTGATTAACAAAGAAATGTCCGGTTCCTTTCTGAGCATGCTTGCTATTATTATTATTGCATAAATACATCAATTGTGTGTATACATAGAGGTTTATCCTAATTGCAGACCTCCGCCTTTTGCTGTATTGGCATAATGGCAATATTTGCAGGGGGCTACTCACTATTAAAAACTTATATTCCCAATTAATAAAAGTTACCCGTGATTTGTGTGCAGCATATTTCCATAATTTATAATAAGTTATTAATTGGTTCTCTTACGCTCATATCATGCATGGAATTAATTTGCGAAATAACATCATTATTAGAAGCTATTTTTTGCAGTCACCGCGTCTCTTTAATGAAGAATCTAAATGACCACTATTAGTGCACCCATCGTTTGGAAATTTTGGGCTAATAATTTCAAAGCAATGTCACACAGCAGCCGTATTGCATGAAACAGGTTGTCCATCAAGAGTGGCGTCAGATTAGCAAGCAGCACTGTACTTGCCATCTGCCATGACGTGAACGCATACCTGGCAGGGAATGATGTCGACACCTTGATTCAAAGTGCGTCACAGTGCACTGATAACAGATGCAGTTTCATTTTGAAAGTATAAAATCACAGTAATGCAATATAATAAATAATATATGAGTTAGAAATATTTTTCTGCAGACATGTGGCGAATATGCAGAGCAGTAAATTATAATCAACACATCCATCAATAAGATGTCACATCTCATTATCCTGATCCCGGATGTATTTCGATTCGCAATTCGATTCGAATCTATACGTGTATATCACTTGCATCTAATTAACTGGTTCGCATCCCCCCCCCCCCCTCCCTTTTCGAAACTTGATAACTGTTGATCCCCGGAGTGATTTCAATAAGGAGTCAGCACCATATTAGAGCCTGGAAAATCGGGCAGGAGTCGTCTCGAACATACGTGCAAAATTAGACCCGAGCAATTTCCGGGTTGTTAAACGAAGGCGGGAAAATCCTGCTGCCGCCTCTGGGCAAGGGGACTCGATTCCGGCGGATAACGAGCAGAAGGACAAGAGTGAAATTGCGATCCGAAGGCAGCAGCTCTTGCTCTAGCAACTTGCTGGCTGCTCTAGCCCCCATCGTTTGCCCCCAAGCACAATGAATTCCTCTGCCGGAAAATTGGCAGACGCCAAGGGACGGCTTGTAAAGGAAGGCCTGTCGTGTTAATGGGACAAGAGTTAATTAGCGTCGCCGTTTGTATGGTTTTCTGGGACCCCTAGCATCCTTTGTAATAAGGATCCCTACCCATTGTTCATTTCCAGACTTTTCAAAGCCTGCGACATATTATTTTTTTTAAATGTCAATTCTGTTCCTTATTTTGGCAGAGTCGAAAAGGATCAAGTGACGTTCAAGGTGGAGCCGAACGCGATGGGAATCAACGCGACGGAAGTCACCGGACGCATTGCTACCGGTGAGTTGTACTGTCCTGTCCTGATGGTGTGTGTGCGCTGGGTTTTGGGTCGATACTACACAGGGCTGTGGCTTGCATTGTTTAGAGGCAGAGGGGAGAGG
Organism: Catajapyx aquilonaris; assembly: GCA_000934665.2. Lineage (NCBI taxonomy): Eukaryota > Metazoa > Arthropoda > Diplura > Dicellurata > Japygidae > Catajapyx > Catajapyx aquilonaris. The sequence continues at coordinate 100,338 of KZ538120.1, forward strand.
GGAGGGGGGAAAAAATCAGTGGTATCCAATATTGATGACGTGTTTATAGCACTCTGCCGGGGTTGGGTTTGCATCATTGTTTACTATCGACTGATCTGAGTCGGAAAAAAACATTGGGAACGCATAGATGGACAAAACTTGACCTAACCCATTGCAATATGAGGGATTGGTGTGGCTACTGGTGGAGCCAAAGCAACTAAGGCTTGCAGTATTTGCAAAATTTCAAAATGCAGATTTTTGCAGCAACCCCCCATAATTAATCCGGCTGATCACTTTTTCAGCCCAAAGTCAACAAATCCGCATTTCAAGATATCCGATTGCTTGTGATTACCGAACTTGCAGGGCAACCCAATGAAAAATTCCGGCATATCCTGATTACATTCACTTTTTACGAGATTTCAATGAAATTTCAAACTGCGATCCAAAAAAAAAGATATGGCTGGGGAACGAATTTCACAACGACCGTCCCCCCAAAAAGTTTTCGCAGCGTGTGCATCATAGCGCCCGGCCAAATTTCAGATAGCCTTTCAGAGTAATTGAAGTGGCTGGTAGGGGGAAGGACAGGTTTGATGAAGCGGGTGCTATCGTTTTAGACGCTTCTGATTGCAAACCAGCCGCCGGATGAGCATGAACAAAAATTTACCTTGTGACGACTCTCCCACACCACATTTGGAAAAAAAATATATACCATGCGACAGTACCATGACGTAGCTGTTTAGTGGCGTTTCATCATTATATTTACACCAGAGCAAGGGGTTGGGTGTATGCAAATATGTACTCTCTGGATGGCATAGACCGGCCTGTGGAGCTTCCCTAGTACAAATAGTCAGACGGGATTGTGGCAAGTGGGCAATTTGCCGGGATGGGATTGGCCGCGCCTTTATTGCTACCCTATTATTAATTTCTCTCTGGGCTTTGCTTCTCTCTGTGAAAAGTCGGAAAATGATCAACGATGGGGGGAGAGGGCCTCTGGATGCAACTAGCGGCGCACCCACACGCACTCTGCGGATCCGGAAAACAAATAAACAAAGTGCCACTCACTCGACACTGCTGCTGGGATGCTGGGAGGTTTGGGAGATTAAGCCAGCGGTTGTGCTTTGCAAGCGGATTCGGCATATTCGGACATGTGCTGGTGTTTAATATCTAATGGGGCCAAATGATTGTAGCAGGGTAATTTCTAGTGGATGCTGTTCCTAATAGCATCAGATGAAAATGTAGCATCCTGTAAGGATAATTTAAATTTTTTGTGGTAAATGGTGATTGAAACCTCGGCGCAGTAAAGATGCAGAGACCAAGTTGTGGGGGATCATTATGAAACACCTTGTCTGTGGTTCGAATTCGAGGGCATTGGGATAACTTTAGCTAGCGTCATCATGCTCCCAATTCGCTCGTTAACGAGTTATTTAATAAGCTAAATTAGCTGTCACCCCAAATAGTTGTTATTTCCGGAACAAGTGAAACCCCGGGATTTAGCGGGTAAACATGTTTTGAATGGAGTTTGAATTGTCAGGCTCGATGGGAGAATAATGTTAGGACCGGGCTGCAGGAGTCCAAAACATGACGTACTCGGTCTGGATTAATATCTGAAAATACATCTGACACAAAAGATAACCGAAACCAGTGCCAAGGTCTACAAATGGACTAATTTGCAAGTAGTTTTTGATAGCCTGGATTCGCAAGAAAGTGGGCCAAGAACGTGTTGCACGTATAGTTCATGACACGTCCCTTGTCCGCAGGGTTGTAAAAGTTTCGTCCATGTCAGTGATAACGATTATCAGAAGCCCAATCGGAAGTCGATAAGCTCCAGCATGTCACGTGACTCTGAGGCAACAGTGATCAGTTCTATCTATGGGAAGCAGCGAGTTGAAAAAATGATTTTTGTTTTTTGCAAACTTACTGTTAGTCCTATACACATCATTCCCGCAATATAACCGTAATTTAGTCTGCATACTGTACTTTGCTTATTAAATGTTTCTTTTAACAAAATGCAATAATTAAAAAAAAATTATGATTACCTGCAATACGTTGCAAAGTTATATGCCAACAGCGCAAGCTTTAAATAATTTCTGCATTTGATACAGTTTCCATGCTGCTCTTATTTGATATTCACTTTGCATATGAATTCAGCGAGGCGAAAACAATTTGATTTCAGTGTACCGTTCACTGCATTGCCGTTTTTTTTCAACTTATGGGAGAAATACTGCAAGTTCATATCTGTCATAATGCATCAAGTTTCTGCTATCGAGTCATGCGAATCTGCTTTTTGATATTAATATTCCAAATATATATTCATGACTCGCTATATACCTTCATTTGCATCCACATATTGCAGAAACACTGTAGACATGCAATCCAAATGTTCAGGAAAATTTACACGTTTGACATATGTTTTTAAAACAGATGAATCCTGATTTCGCACACCTCTTAAGCCTGTTTTGCACAATTTAATATTTTAATGCTCCGTTACATTCAGTGTACAGGTTTATGGTGAAGCAAAGATTGTGGCGCTAACTATTCTATTTGTCAAAATTTCATCAGCACTTGAGCAACGTGAAGAGATTTCTTTCCGCCATTTTCACCTTGCTTTAGTGCTGGCGGTTGTAACGATTCGATAAAGTGACCCTCTGGTACTGTCAATACTCTATAGTACATCTAGTCCATCAGTTGAGAATTATTGCCACTAAATACTGCGAATACGCCCAGAAACAATCAAATCCACAGAAAACGACCATGAAATCGGCATATAGCAAAAGGCCATAGCTAACACAATGGTCTCGAGGCTATTTTCCCTCTCGCCACTTACACAAACATCCATTTCTTTTCTCCTTCTGTGTGTTTCGATCCCCGGTAGTAAACAAGCCATGTTTCCAAAAAAAAAAAAAAGGTGACCTGTCGAAACCCCCTGTACGTACAGTACACCTCGAGCAGAATTCGGCTCCAGCAAATGCATAAGCAGCTCCCCCAAAATTTTCGGGGGTGGCCTGAATCCGATGGGCCCCAGCTATCTCCGGTCATCCGGTTTTCCCCCGGAAGGCCCGGATATGGGCCCCACAAGCTTGCCTTTCTACGTGCCAGCCAATGGGAAGTTACCATCCCCCCCCCCTCTCTCTACTACTCTCCATTTCAAACCCCCCTCTCCTTCATCACCGGCCCCCATCCTCCACAACAGAGCCTACAAAGAGCACCGACCACTCGTTATTTAAAACGAGGAGTCATAGTACAGTATGTAGGTATAACCATTTCCAACCCCCCACTCCTCCAAGCCTTGTAATGATCCTATGAATTAACTGCTTTACTACTGGCTAACGATTTCTCTCCCACTTCACAAAGGCAGATAAATCCATTTTTTGCATGCGTTTCAGATATACCTGTGAAAAATATTTGGAGTTTTTTTAGAGGGTGGTAATCCGGTTTTTGCCTCCCCATTTTCCTCTGAAACTTGCCAATTTCACCTGAGTTCTAAATGAGGATTGGGGAGGGTCCGGGGGATGGATGAGAGGGGACGATGAAGTAGAGGGGAGGGGGGGAGAAAAGCAATGGATCGGGGGGAGAATTACGGGGGAAGAACTGGAGTAGGATCTGTTATTACAAAGGACTCGGCTTTAAGTGATTGTCGTTTTCAAGCTTGGTTTTGTCACGTTATTGATATTGTTACGATTATGTAAACGGATGATTCAGAATTTTGGTGATATATCGTCGTTATTTTTTAATGTTTTAGAGGACTATTAGGGTTTTGTAGTAGTTCAGCCATAATTTTTTGCCCTATGGGACACTTCCGTTTTATTGTTATTGTTACGGCTTTGCAATTGGAATCGATCGGAGTTGAAAACGTAAAGCCGCAATTTTTGGCTTATAATAACTGTCACGCTCCACTGTTTGCTAATAAATTACCTTCGAATATTACAGACATATATTTTATCATTGAAAAAATGTAAAAAGAACATGACTAGAAAAATATTATTACTTCAAGCAGTCTATAGCTGCACGAAAAGGCGAAAATAATTTTTTGGACTTTTAAAATCCTCAATAAATATATAAAAGAATTTTGAGCATACATGTTCATCTCCTTCCTGAAGGTCTTGTCAGAGTCTCAGATTATTATGCTTTTTTTTGCATAGGTGCAGAATTTAATTTGGAGAAGCATTACACATCCAGAGGGTGTGAAGTGAGTGCACAAATGAAATTATTTACTTCCCAAGGAGTCCTTGGGATAGGAAACGAGCCGCATAGGAATTGCTCGCCAGCTAATAAGTCCACCGAAGCCATATACAGAGATAGATATATATATAGAGAGAGACCGGTGAATGGCAAAGTAATAAATTTTTCTCTCCATCCTTTCCCCCTGTTGAATCGGACCCGTCGGAGGACAAAGCCGGGAGTTAATAATCTCTGCTGGAGGCTTTTAAAACTCAATCGAGGCGTTGGCGAATCTTCCTTCTTCTTCTGCTCACATTTTAGATATTCTCCCGCCTTGATTTCCAGCTGGAACTTTAACTGGGGGAGAAATTACATAGCCCAAAGAGCTGGAAGATAATCTCTGAGCGGCTTTCAAAACTCCAATCTCCAATGAGGAACAAACTATCTGGAAGAACTTTTTTTTTTTTTTTACCTCCTCCTATACTCTTCCCTCCCAGCGGCCGCTTTTCCGTTCTTTTTTTCCCCCCCTCCAGCTTTATAATATTTCCGCTCTCCATGTTTCATTTTTTCGTCGAATTATGTGAACTGTAACGCTCGATCTTGCACCATTTCGGTCGAGTGAATTTCAGAGCTTTTCTCGGTTCACGTGACTATGCGGTGGGATGATTGTAGGCCTGTTAAGACCTGAGGGGCCTCTGCGTGTACTGCTATGCTTTGCCTCGTGGAAAGTTGGTAGGTTACTGTATAAGTGTACCAAACTTGTGTGGTAGGTAGGTATAGGGGGGCAGGTGCTCCAGAAGTACACCGCATAATGTGCTCCGCCTAACGTTTAGTGGCCTACAGCGAAGTACAATTACCATTTCTCTAGCTTTTGCCGTGTTGATTCATGTGGTCCGACAAGTGGAGATGTACAACGTATGCCTTCTGGCTCATTTTCACGGTGTAACAGCGCGTATCTCATTTTGGAATGTGGTGTACCGCGAGGAAAAAAAATTCTTGGCGAATTTCTGTCACAGCATGTTACTGTGCACCAGACAAATGTACTGTACAATTTGCATGTGTCTGAGCTTGTACTTTATGGGCCGAATAACCGGTAACAGATAATTGACCTTTCGGCTTTTCACCTCTATATAGATTTCCCTCGTTCCCCTTAGGTTCTTTTTCTTCTCTTTTCTCCTTCCCGCCCTCCGCATTTTCTTTCCCGACTTCTTATCACACCTTCTCTCCCGAGTCCCCGAGTCTGTTTGCTGATTCTGCCGAGGAAGATTAAGGACCCGCCATGCATAAGAAATGATCCCAGTTTTGGGGGGCAAGGGGTGTCTGAGCTGCGTCTGGAGAGGAAGTAGTTGCCCTCGAGGAATTAGGTTGCGCGGACTTATAGTGCACGTATGTTTGCACAGCACCCCGACACATTACTCTGAAAAATATCATCAATTGCTGGGGGTTTAAAAATAAATAAATAAATAAAATTGCGAGTGTTTGTTAAAAAGCCACAAACAAAAATACACTTTGCTCCATCTCTTGTGCAGCATAATTGTGTTTGATTATGATAATGGCCTCCTTCAGGTTGATGGCGGGAGATATATTCCTTTGGAAGTTGATGAACAGCTCCTCTAGCCCCCCCAGGTTGCTATGGGAACTTCCTTCCTGATGCAGGCAGTATCGATGTGTTGGAAGAGGGTTAGTTGCTAGGATGTAGTCGGGTGCCCCCCACCCACCCACTCACTTCTTCCTACCCACCACCCTCATTTCGGGTCCCAGTGCTCACTCATACTTTCTATGGGGACCCAAGATTCTCGGCACAACAAACACGGAATCCCCTTCCCATGATGCTTTCTTCACCACTTGTGGGGCACACTTGACCATTTATAAACAGGACTCACGCACCATTTCAAGTCAAACAAAACTGTGCACTCAGATTGCTTACTCTAACCAACAACAAGTGTGTGGTTGTTGGAGGTGTGTAAACAGCCCACAACTCTGCTGTCGAGGAGCTGCAACTTTATTAATTGCAAAATATTTGGGCATGTCCATATCAGCGGGATGACCACCAGGTTTCACCGGATTAGGAAACCAGATGAGGAGAAAGCCATCATATAATAATAGGCAAGAAAGGGACAATGCAGTGTGCTAGGTACCCGGTGCAGAGGTCTCGCACATGATTACATCTGGGCGAGAAGCACCAGAGTGTGGGAGGAAAAGGGTTTTCCAATGGCGTTTCCAAGGCTCGGACCGGTGCTCAGGAGTATCCGAGCGCGAGATAAAGCCTGCTGTAACGTACATGTCGGCTGGAAAGTCACATGGCTGCTCCGGGAGAGTCTGCTGAGTTGACGGAACAAAAGGTAGGAATAAGTATCCAAGGGGAGGGCTTGCTGCTGCAGTTGGGGGGGACGTAATGAGGCATCCGAGCTTGGCTATTTATTTGGGCGGTCCACTGATCAATATGGCAGCATCAAAAGAAAGTAGCAAGCGGGCAGGAATCGTCCCTTGTGCTTTCCGATGCAATTTCCGGAGCCCTAGGCTTGTAACTGGCCCCTCACCAGCATTGCATTCACGCCCCCATTTTTATTGCCTTATTCCAACCCTCAACTGTATTCCAGTCCTAGCCTCACTTTAGGACTTCTTTCTTGAGGATTTTCTTCTCTCTTTTTTTTGATTCACTTCCCAACAACTTCTTCAGGGTTCCTGATCTGGGACTACGCGGGGATTTACGTTATGGGCTTTGACTTATTGGGAGGCGAAAAAGCAAGGCTCATTAGGGCTTAATTGTGGGGTAAATATTTATGCGGATTGCTCTTTTTTTACAGATGAATTCAAGAGCACTGTGAAAAGAGAGATGGGAGTGGAGATCATCAATGAGGGCATTGGAGATAGGGTGAGTACCACATTTTTATGCGCATGTACCTTCGAACATTACACACATATTTTGTACATGATACATTTTGTGCGAAACTACGTCTGCGCAATGACCCGGCGTATCAAAAGTTGGAAGGTAGAGTTACCTGAGAGTGCATGAAAGAAGAGAAAATAAAAGCAACCTTTTTGACCATGTGTCGATTTCCTGGAATCTCTTCGGTGTATAAGATACCATCCGACCTGCTTGCTGGCTTGACAGGGTTTCAGGGTAACCAAGAGACAACTTCCTACCTTGTGTTTTGATTCTTTGAGGTCGAAAACAAGTCTGGTTGCTAAGCAAAGTTCTTTGTCTGCCTGTATCTCTTGAGTAGAAAATAATCCTCTCGGTTTGCTCATGGATCGCGAGCACCGAAGAGGACTTTCAAAAGAGCTGCTATAATTCCTCTGGAGAGGGCCCTCTTGCTGCTTTTCATGTTGCGCAGCTGGATGGGGTTATTTTTTTTTCGGTGGCCGCTCATTTCGCAGAAATGTTACATATATAGGCCAAAATGCAGCACAATTTTTTCCTGGTGTTGTTCAGCTCATCCCAATTTTCTAGCCACTGGAAGCAGAACAACAAGCTCCGGTCCATTGTTCCCCCCAGCAGCAGGAATAGGTTTTGGCACAAATGCCACATATATATCGGAAAGCAGTTCTCCGCTCGCTGTAATAACCATACCAGCCGCATTGTTTGCGACTTGAAGTGCGAAATTATTATGATTTCTGCCCCTCTTCGCACTTTCCAGAAACTCTTCATGGGTTGGGTAATTAAAACAATTGACCGCATCCGGCAGTACTTGAAGGGGGCATTGACAATGAAAGATCCCTCCCAACTGCCGCAGGAGTCAATTGGGTGTCCAGAGTAGTAAATAAATCCAAATCGCGGCGCCAAGCCCTAGTGTTTGCTCGAGACAAGCCGAGCAAATAGATTCGGAGCCGAGATTTCTAATTAGAGTTGGTCGCGTGCCTGCGCCCGTTGCCCGGATCCCTATTCCTTTGATCTTAATTGAAGACAATTTTGATTTTGGCGTCGGAATTTCCCGAGCTCGATTTTTTTTATTGTTGTTGTTTGTCGCGAGGAAGTGACGTCCTTGGCTGGAAGTTGCTGGGTGTCAGCTCATCAAACGGCTAACTATACTTATTGCTCGTTAGACCATATAGTTTTTTTTTCTCTCGGTATATATTTTCGGTGTGTATAGCCTGGTGTGTATGCCCGGAACAGCATTGCCTCGGGAGCTACATTATTATATACGCATACGACAGAGGAGGGTTGGTACCAAAAAAAAATGTATAGTTCTGTGGGTTTGAAAAAGCAAATGAGGAAACAAGTCGGATGAGGTTTACATGCGCGTAATGCGAATGGCAAGTGGGGGCCTCCAGAGACAGCTTAGCAACCGAGGAAAACATTTCACAAAAGCAGGCGGAAATGACGAGCACTGCCTCCAGCACCTATTATTAACTCCCACTCCACATTATGCCAATATAGCGCCGGTGGGCTTTTTTAACTGGGAAGAGAGATGGGGGGTGGAGGGGGAGAGAAATAATTAGGGGAGGGAGAAGGAGGGAGAGGGGGGTAGAAAATGCAAGCGAATTTTTGTTTGGGTTTCCGGGAGAAAAGTTGGATTTGTTCGCATTTTTCCAGAGAGAGAGAGAGGGGGGGGACATGTTGAGCGTAATTTCTCTTGGTGGAACTGTATTGGGTCTGGCGTTATAATTGGTTTTTTAAGCAATTGTTCGTACTACTTGTTTCCGCGTGTCTATCGGGGTCACATTGATGCATGTTTAGGAGTGATAAAATTGATTTGAGAGACTGGCGGAGAAGTAACACTTTTGTTTACCTTTACAAAAAATTGTTACGCAATCGTTTCTCGGGATATTTTGCAACCTGCTTGCGTATAACATTTGTGGGCAGAAAGAAATTGAAACTGACGTTGTTTTAAGCACTGTACTATATAAGAATCGGGTTTCTTAGAAGCGACTTGATTACACGGAGCAGAAATGAAACCTCACAATTATCTACCATTATTTTTCAGACTTGAGACGAAATTACTCTTGACATATTACGGTATTTTGTTCAGTTCGCTGACAGCGAACACTCTGCACATCAGTATCAAATCAAGTCTGCTAAAATATTGCGTCAGAGAGAGTTCGTATAGAGTACAAGTTTTACTGGGAGGTTGAATAAGAAAGGAGTAATCCTTACTATATTGCACCGAGGCAGTTTCATAGAGCAGGTGACGATCGAGAATTAATATGTACAAGTGCAGTTGCCTTGTCCTACATTCTGTCTGGGTGTCGGCTTCCAAGAATTACCTCGACTCAGCTGATGAGTTTCCTGAAAGAATAGATCTGCAGTAATGTAGCTAATTGACGTTGGTCTGCAAATTAAATTTAGGAATATATTATAATGCTAAGTAGTAAGCAAAACATTATTATTATTCTCATTTTTAAACGACATAGCTGTTTGATTCTTTGGAGTAAAATGTGAGCATATACAGTTATCACAGTTCACATTTACATATGTAATAATTTATATATAATCAAAGATCAATTTAATTCGCAAAGGGGACTGCTTAGTCAGCTGGATTGATGTGTACATTTTCATATCAAAACTGGACATTTGGATTAGCTTGTTTTATAATTCATGCTGATCCCCATTGGAAATTACAAAACTGGAGTGTTGGTCACATATGTGCACAATTAGGACCTGATAGTTCAAATTTCATGTAAAGCGTCACAGGAATGTTTCGATTTTCAAACGCGCTTTCGTGTGCATGCTTATCACGACAAAAACTGACATCAAAAATAATGAGTTGTGAATATTGCTCACACCTGTTTATGGGTGCTTGCGGTATATTAGCTCTTGAATGCGCGTTAACCAGTCATTTGTGCTAATTCTGGCCGTGCGAATATGGTTACAGAAATGATTTAAAATTGAGTTTGCAGATTTGAAGCATAATGTCCGGTTACTGGATCATGTTGGACACATTATACGGGGTGGAGCACCACACTGCCCAAGCACTTTGTTGTTGAATATTGTTTACTCTACCAACTATAGTTCAAAAGACGTTATCTGCACGACTTTATTGCTGTTTCCTTCGGGTTGCTCTCCTTTAAACTGGTTACTGGGGTAAACAATCCCGAAGTTCATCACCTACCTCCACTTTAACTTTGGGCAGTGCACCACCATGAATTAATGCAATAATATTGAATGATGCATGATGCATGGTTTATGCCTGAAACTGTTTGCCTGAAATTGCCTATAGCTTGAAACGTATATTCAGTACACTGTAAAGTTACAGGGTGATCCATTTGAGATGTGATCTACACGCTCGGCTGCAAAGGTGTGGACAAAATTTGCTTAACAAAACTGCCATGCTGAAAGTATAGTCTCGGGCAGAAAAATCATTTTAAATATTGTATACGTCGTAGATATAAGTACTGCATGAAACGAAAAGCTGAGCGGCAGGGGACTTTTTTTTCTTCGGACGATAAGACCCGGGCTATGTTTTAATCGAGAATTAGTTATATGCAAAAAGACAACCCGAGGGGGATGAAGGAAATATCAAGATATCAATAAATCTGTGCAGCATATTGCGGAATCTTCCTTGAAGGCAGCTTATATACAAAAATGGGAACCAACTGAAAGCCGAATCGACTGGGCAAAGAACTTGGATGATTTCTTCTTTTTTTTACAGTGACATGGACATTTTTCATTGCGAGTTTTACTATATTGTCAATGGCAAAATAATGGCTCATAAATTTATGCAGGGAATGCTTCGTACGAACTGGAGCGCAAAACCTTTCAATATTCATATCTAAGTCATGTGCATTGCAGCAGCAGACATACCTTTTACGGAATTCCTTGTGGAGATAACTGCAGTATTTTTGAAAAATAAAATATCGGCCCAATATGTACGAGTTTCGCGTTCACAATACTGGATTTTAAAAACTTTATTACTGCATAAATCGAGAAACTAAGAGGAAATAACTGCCTCTCTCTGCTACTTCCAACCGACAGTATATACATTTCGGAAAGGTGAGTTCTCTCTCTCTCTCTCTACTTTTTTTTTCTTCCCCCTGGCCAAAGTTTGAGCTAATGTTATACGAGCCCCCTGAGGAAACCAGTCAAAACGCTAAAATTGTTGAGAACCCATACACAAGATTTGGAAAGATGAAAAGTTTGGTTCTGTGAGGCTCCACCAGTGGAAAAGTAAACGTGCTCCCTAACTACTAAGGATGTCCGAGTTCCTTTGGAGAAAGGGTTGGGTTTGGGTATATAGAGAGTGGGTGGTGTAACCATAGAAACCTGTTGCCTGGGTTCAGGAAAGGCTTCATTGCCAATCATGATACCGATACTGTGGCGCAGGAAGAGGAAAATATATGGAGAAGTTGGGAAAATATATATTTGCGGTGAAAAGGGCGAAGTTTGCAGGAAAATGTCATATTTTTCGTGTGTAATGATTGTACCAGATGCTATTCAATTTTTTGGCGGCGATTAATAAACACGAATAAAATCCTTTCATGCCTTGGCAGATCATCCATCTTCGGCTGTGCGACGGGTAATTAGGATCGCTCAAGTCTCGAGGGTACGTTAAATGTCAGGTGTAACTATTCGGATAAGTGTTGTTCCATCTGAAATTGGCGACCAAAATGACAAAATCAAGCAAATACGTGCGTGCTTGTGAAACTTTGTGATTCATTCCCAGTTTTTTTCCAATTATTTTGCAGCCTAGAGCAGTACAATGATCTTACCCAGAAAATTGAACAAGTCGTTATTTATTTCGTAACCAGAAATGAGGTTTGGAAGATTGGTTGCGGCTGATGAATAATGTCTCGCAATATACGCTTTTGCTGCCTGGTTGCATTTTTGCCTACGCAGAATTAACCATGACTTCAGCACAACAATGCGAAATTGGCAGTCTAGAGTTTTAGGCCCCAATATTTTCAACAATTCTCCTCAAAACCGAAAGCGACTAATTTTGTTTCGGCTGTTGAACCGCCCTTGAAGACAATGGGGGTTTGTTTTGATACGTCTTACTGGCTATTGTTCCAGAGTTTGGGGAGCGCATTTCAAGAATAACCCGCAGGGGGCCATGCCAGAGAGATACATTATAATAAAATGGCAAACTCCTTCAAGGAGCTTGGAAGGGACTGGATATGGCATGTTGAAAGTGCGCCGTTAGCAAAGAAAATGTTTGCCTCTCTCTTCGTAGCTCCCCCCTCCCCCTTCCTATATAGTATATACCCTCATCAACTAGTAGACCGAGTCTAGTATCCAAATCCTGCGTTCGCCAACTCCATACCATTTCTTAGGACCCCCGGATGAAATATATATGAGCCCACTCAACCATGTACTGTATTGAATTTCCCGGAGGAATCCGAGAGTCTTGTTCGCTTCTCGAAGACTGCTGGGCCTCCAGAGTTGGCAGGAGACTCTTCTGAAGAGTACAGGACCCACCGTTTTTCCACCCGAAGAAACCTTTCAAATCACGTGGAAATAGTCCACAAGTCAACTTTATTGCCGATTCAATTTTGTTGTCGATGGGTAATTGAAGGGGTTCTTGGGAAAACGAGTCTTACATGTCCGCGAAATGATTTGGCGAAGTTAATGGTCAACAGTTGCTGCTGTGGGGAATATTGCAAGTTATGTGGGTTAGAAGTGTTTCTCTCTCTAGTAATAAACGTGTTGTGACAAATAGCATGAGTAGTTTGTGGAAAAGTATTTCCAAAAATGCAGTCGTGTATGTGCAATGCATCGGGAATTATTTTTAGAAGTAAATATTGCTTACAGTAGTAGACAGTGAATAATTACGGGTTTCTTGTGAAATTTTCCCTTTAGCAATACTAGACAAAATGTTTGTAGCACACGGTAGCACATCCTGGATGTGCATGCATAATTATGAATTTTTATCGGATTTGATCTGCTATAATAAGCTTATTAGTACATCAGGCTTTCTGTATATTTAAAAAAAAGCATTTTGAACTAAAACGCTTTTTAGAGCTGATGAATAATGTGTATATGGTACTAGTATGCCCTTTTGTGTGGCTATATATATTTTTACAATATTTTTGCAATTATGTACTCATGGCACTATTTACCTTATTCTGTTACATACACACGGTATGCTCTTATGCTAATGTAGACTACCAGTTGTGATCAGTTTTAGAGAGGACCAAATATATAGTTTAAGTAATGAATGATATTCCCACACCCATTTGCATTTTATTAGACAGCAGATTGGTGAATATTGCAATATTGCAATATTGCAATTAAAATATGTCAGTATGAGTCACAATAAACAGAAGCAAACAGAATCATCTCATCGCTATTGAACGGCTGTCCATTAATTTACACGACGTTGCATTATTGAGCATATTCGGATAATTATATTATTGGGGAAATCAGCTGGTTATGGGACATTCTTCTTACGACAACAGCAATCTAATAGTACCTCAGGCGCTAATCCTGCTGACTGGCCAATTTCCACCGAATTTTAGTCCTGGCACGCATACAAGCCACAGGTACCCAAATAATATAATCCTGGACCCACCAGCAAGCAAAGCAAGGAACGAAGAGGTTCAGCTGGGCGGTGGCAAAAGTCCCGGGAGGAAGAGCGATAGATGTGTTTACAATGACGGTCGACATGACCGCTTGGTGTCCCCTGGGTTAAAGTGCTGCTGGTTTCATTCTGTCTGTCCCGGTGCCTTTGACAAAAAAGCACCTTCGCAGTCGGTCATCAGCCCTTGGTCTGGAAAACCAGGGGCTGGGATGGGTGGGTGGGGGTACTTCAATTACCACCCTCTTCCCACCCTACCAAATCTGTGTGTTTATTTATGTGTGTGTGTACCTACGTACAGTACAGTATATATGTGAGGCCTAGCGGTCGCAATTCGCGCACACCCCTCGCTTGCTAATACGCTAGAAATTCACAGAGGGAATTTTTTACCCTAACTTAATTTGTGTGCCATCAGTAATATTTATTGCTGCATCATGAATCTGTAGGCTCTGGTCGACCTGCATCTACCCGCATTGTTGACATGGTAGGTTTTGGCCTGCAAATGCGTTCCGTGATGTGAAATGTGGAATTAGTGATAACGGGACAGGGTTAATTTGCATGGCCTCCCAGGGCTGCTCTCGATTTGCGGTATCGCAACAAAATGCCCCCCCCTCACTTCTAAATAGTTTTTGTGCTGAATATTTCAGATCCACTAAATGGTGGTGTAATTTGTCTGGCGATTTATCTCTCCCGGATTCCGTTTCAAGTCTCTCTTTTTGTCGGCGGCCCGCCTCACCAACACTTCAATTAGGAGGTCAATAAGAGCCAGTCCAAGACCCTTTTAAAAACCTAATTTGGGTCATGTTGGCCATGGGTTTTACTGATTCCACGGGTAGAGCATTAGCCCAGATTTTACATGCCTATTTTGTATATTTAAAACGGAATGTGTTATTTGATGAGAATAATTAGAGCCTATAGCATAAACCACACCAAAATGAACCAAAATGTAAAAAAAATGGCAATGAATGTATGTGACCGTTTGTTATAAATGCACCGTACAATATATCTGGAGAAGCTTCTAGAGCAGGCAGAGTCTGCAAATTAAGAGTCGACATGCTCTGGCGGGTGCTCTGGTGTCACATCAACAGGGGAAGGTGTTGTGCCCTCGCCCTACTACTTCACTTCAGTTGAAAGGACAAACTGCATTCATGAAATATGTGTTTTGTCATTCCATTTCTGTGAGACTCGCTTTTCAGGAGTTGGATGTAGCAAAAAAATGTGTTGCAACGTGCCTGCAAGGAATTTGATGTGATTATTTAAGAGCCTGCAGTTTGTGACGAATTAGGTATATAGGTTCCGCCTACTAATCTTTTTTTGAATAACTTGAGGCTGTAAGATGACAAAGAGAAGAAATGCAAGAGGAATGTTTAAAATCCGCTCATATAAAATGTATTTTGCGCGGAAATGTATATAATCTTCCATAATGCGGACATCTAAAAAGAGATTGAAAGAGATTGATCATTAAGGAATATATATTTCTGCATTTTTTATTATGTAAGGAGCGTTTTCAGCACCGTTTTAATTATATAATAATTCATACCCCGTTATCAGCCATCAGCTCTTTAGGGGGTAAGTTTTTTTTTGTTTTTCCTGGAACTCTTTGCTTTTTCATTTTACTGTGCTCGGTGGGATAGGATAGGGGCGGAAAGAAGCGGCTGTGGCCTATTTACTGAAGCAACTCCGGGATTTTCCTGGAAGGACCGTGGGAAACCACAGAAAACCACGGTCAGAGTTACCGGCCCCGGGATTTGATCCCAGGACCTCCCGATTAACAGTCGGACACCATATCCCCTCCCCCAAACTGCTTCGGTTAGTTTTAATTAAATGTGACCCTTAGAGCAAAGATGATAATGGAAATGTGCAAGGGTCTAGCGGAGATAGGCAAAGTTTCTGTGATCCGCATGCGCATTAAACTTTAATTTTTCACATTCTCTATGCATTTTTAGTCGCTGTTTTTTGTTTACTTAGTATTCCGAGCCCTGCTTCATTACGCTTGTATGCAGGGTGTTAAATATTTGGAGTGCACAGGTTTTTACCATGCATGCACCGGGGAATATTTAGATATTTCATCACACCACAAAGGTAGCCTATGTGTTCAATCAAACTATTTCTGAGTGCATATTACTGTTACAGTACCAGTTAATAAATCATCGCATGCTCCAGCATTATTGGAATACTTTTTGCTGTATCGTAACAGAAACTGCAGATTCTATATAAAAAACCCTGCCAAAAAACCATTCCAATAAAACAGGACCAAAGTTGGCCTGATGATCAAATCTAAAATCTGGACGTACACATCTGGCTGGGGGCAGCACACACTGCAACCTCCCATTTTGGAAAGGTGACGGAAAAGTAGTGACGCGAGAGCCTCCGGAGGGCCGGGCAATGCCATCAACAGGTTTTCCCCGAGTCTGCTGACAACTTGACGACCGCAGTGGGCCAACTGACCATCGGTTTTAAAGCCCCAGCACGCCCCACAGAACACGCTTTGCACCCCTCGTCTCACTATATAGGACCTAGCACAGCTATACAGTTAACCCTACATGAAAGTCTTTGCTTTTATTATTAATGAGCAACCTGCATGTACACAAGATGATTCGTAACGAAATTTTGCGGATTCCCCCTCGCACAATAAGCTTTGAAGGATGTGGAAATGAATGCACGGTGTTATACAGGGAAGCCAAATTTTGAAGCTAAACCTCAAACCACTCCTAAGACGCACCTTTCCATCCTAGAAGGCCGGCCTTGCAAAAGCCCATTTTGTCGGGCCCCGCCATCCGCTGGGAAATCCGCATAATAATTAGGAGCTTCTAAACAATTAGCAGTACATGGTGCCATTAGCGTCTCGCCACCAGACCACCCCACCTTTCTATATACGTTTGCCGGCTTACAAACAGAATATCCAAACAAACGACACATTTTTGTCTGGCCTCCCCGCCTGCTTTACCACGCACAATTTTTGTTGTTGTTTGCTCTGCTGTATATGCGCCATCATGATGAAATCTTAACATTTAATTTAATCTGGACAGTGAGGTGGTCCATGGCCCGGAGTCCGCATGTGTTTCCGGAGAAGCGCAAAATAATGGGTGCTTAAGAAAACGAGCTGGCAAGGGAACATGACATGCACCCAAGGGCCTTTAGCATTTCGAGTAGACTGCAAATGGGAGGCAAGGCTTTTCTATAGTAGTGTAGTACTAGGCAGAGCAATAACAAGAAACAGCCTCGGGAGGGGCAGGCAAAAGCAGCAAGCAGACAAGGGAAAAGGGCCGCTTGCTCGACTTCGCACCAGAACTAGCCCAAGCCAGCCTTCAAGGCAAAACAGCCTCCCTGCTTCAAAAGCCTTAGGCCTACTTCACGGATAATAAATTCTGAAATAATATTTGGCCTCCTTTGCTCAACCCTCCGGAATTTACGTACGGAAAAGTATTTTTTTAAGAGGGTGAATTTCTCCGGTTGCATCTTCTGCCAACACAGCAAAAGCCTCTTAAATGGAACTAGACTCCAGGTGACTTCCCTGGGAAGCGGGCATTAATTAATGATGAGATGCAGCCGAGGGTATTGATGAGGCGATCGGGTTGACTACTGAATGATTGATGCGACATGTCATTCCTGCTGGAAATGGACGTAGTAGGAACTCCAGATTCCAGCAGCTGGAAAATTCCTTGAAGTAAATTTGAAAAAAAAGCTTGCCAAAATTGAGGGTCATTGGCGGCACTATTTGCAACAACCTCTTCCTAACTGGAAGGAAATTTCAATCTCCGGCTCAATCCACGTCGCTCGAGAAATCAGCTCTACAAAATACGGCGCCTCCGGATAGGATGAGGCCGGATGTGGCCAATTTTTCTTGCCATTTTTTTTGCGTTCATTTAATATGCATTATGCTGGCTTGCAGTCATACTTTTTTTTACACTCTAGGCTCGTAAGGAAATTAAATGCCATTACCAAAATTGCTTAGCTAGTTTATTGCAGTGTGACTCTAACACTGCGGATTTTAGTTTGCTCAAATAGAATCCATTGTTGCCATATTAGAGGCGCCATGTGAATTTAATTATCCGTTGCTTTTGAAGACAAAAGATCACGCAAAAAATGAAAGGGCAAATTGCCATCCATTATTCCAGTGTGGTGACGTGCTCCGTAATATTCTTATCGGTGCATTCGGGTGGGACAACCGCAGAAACCTGCAACTGTCAACCTCCACTCGTCATTTCATTGCCAATTATATGTGCCATCATGCGAAAGGGATTTAATTAGAAAACAGGACGGTAACCGAATTGCCACTAATAGGCCTATACGGCTGTGCATTAAAACACGCGCTCATTTATTTGAACAGATGCACAATTGCATCCTGGAATATGTAGTTGTGGAGCGTGTGCCTGGACCACACTCGTAATGGCCGAGTTTGAGAATAAATAATGACAAATAATTTGTTTGCATGCTGTCCTGATGTCACGTTGATGTTATGCCGTTTGTTCCAGCATTGTATGTGCATGTTGCATCTGCTGAAAAGGGCAGGAAAAGTTACCCGATTGCGATGTTGGAGGCTATAATTGACTTGGTGTTGACTGTACGTGTGTGTGCAGATATTCCCTAAACTAATGGGATTTAATTTTTAATGGCACTGATGCGCAGTAAACATGCTAATTTAATATCTTCTACAGCCGGTTCGGAAAAAGGAAATTACGGCCAATAACAACAAACAAGGGAAAAATGAAAAGTGGTGAAAAATTCACGACATTTTCTCCTCGCCGCCCCGTAAATCGCGTTTACACCTATTTTCCTCCCTCTAACAACATTTTGCAGTATCCTTCGCAATTCAGTTGCCAAATCATTTTTCTCATACTCGCAAACACAGCAAAAAACTACTAATTGAGCACTAATGATGGCTTGGAACAATGGTTTAAAATTTAGGCCCGGTTTCTTGCCCCCCCCCCCCTCCATTGTCTCACCCCTTCCCCCTACTCATGGCCGGATTGAGAAAACTGATGGCGCGGCATGCAAATATTATTACGGGGGCTATTGTGGGGCGGATATACGTTGGCCACTACATCCTTTTGTAGCAGCAGTAAATTGAATCGGATCGATGTATACTTCATACAAACCCTCTCCCTTCCCCAAGAAGATACTGCCAGAGACTGAGAGAGACTGCAGTGATTTCGTTGCCTAATTCCGACGGTGGAGGGATGGGCCTAATCGGCAAAATCTGCTTTGACGTTTTCACTCCGGACCAGCAGGTGCAGTCTTTCATCTCTGGGATGCCTGCCTGGCACTATGAAGCCCTAGATATGCCTTTGCCCAACATTCCGACCAAGGGGTGTGAACCTGAATTTTCCGTGTCTGAATTTCCTGTAGGTATATGCACCTTTTATTAGGTTTGGGCGTATAGTCACTTAAGCAACTTGCTAAACACCGGTGTGTAAAAAAATTCATGTAAAATGTTAACCATATGACCCCATACGACCTGTAACCAAAAGTCACCCTTTTTTTTTGTATAATATATGCCTCCAGCTAATTCCGTTGGACCAACTAGGCTTCTTGATCAGTGATGAGGTTATTCACATGGAACTTGCCCCTGATTTTTTTTTTTTTCAAGGCAAAAAAGTCAGCAATTTCAGAGTCAAGATTGGATAGGTTCATTTGGAAGCAAAAGTGGTATTTACATTTTGGGTTTAATTTGAGACCACTTATTGGTCATCCCGGAGAGGGGCTTGACACAATATGGCGCAATTAGCCCCGGATTTTGGGTGGCTGCAGATTGGACTCTATTTTTTGCTGTTGTTGAACCCAGAGGATGGTGGAGTAATTTAGTAGGTTCCTGAAATGGGGGTGTAAAGTGCAGAGCGTTTTCTCGCGTTTGGGATCCCAAAAAGCGAGCTTTTCCAAAAGCCGAAGAAAAGGCTCCGTCTCTTTCTCTTCGCACCCCCCCCCCC